>JAPDSC010027528.1:0-23798 GCA_026290005.1 Latrodectus geometricus
CCCTTCTGTATGCAAATATAAATCCCATAAAGTGAATAATATATATGAGTCACATAAATATTTATATTTTTAACAAATGCAACATATTTAAATACTTTCATAAATCTAATTCTATGCTTAAATGTTTTTTTGACATTTTTATTTGTAATTGTATTTATTACTGAAAAGTTTTAGTTATATTCAGATATGAAGTGGTTAAAGAAATAAGAGTTAATAAGAATATATGAAATATAAACATAACTATACTTTGTGTATGAGTTTAATAAAATTTTTCCTAAGCTCCATATTTTGGCTAAAACTTATTACCGTGAAGATGCTATGAAATATGTTCAAATAATTTTAAAATAAAATAATTTTAGCCTAAAAACATCTACGTTGAAGATATTTACAATTAAAAAAAGGATCAGAAAAATAAAAATATATCAGGGAATTTTCAGATAAAGTTTTATTAAACAATATGATGCAAAATTGATTAAATCATAAAAAAATTTACCGGTTTCAAGCAAAGTTCTAATACGAGTAAGAAAAAAGTATCTCTTTCTATAGAAGCATCCGTGTTTCCTTCCATAGCTTCTTGTTGTCATGATGAAAAGGCTCAACCAATCTATGATCAAAAAATGCTATTAGTGATCAACAAGCTGAGGATACTATTAAACTTATTTTACAAGTTAAAATTTTATTCAAAATAGATTTGCTTTTGTTGTTGTAATAATTTAAAAAATGTAGCACTTTATGCTACATTTTTAAATTATTTAAAAATTAATTATTCAAAAAATTAAAGAAATAGTATTTTGATTTTTCCATTATAATATAATTACTGTCTTGAATAGTTCGAAACTATAACTCTCAAATTTTCAAAGCATACAATAAAAAATCATAACATATATGTCTTGCTTTTATAATTATTTCACAACTTTTATGAATATCATTTTTACCAGATTACACAAAAATATTTTAAAGAAAATCTAAGTCACACTTTTGCTCTGAGAATATTGTAAATTAGGATATAATAATCTTTAGGAGTATTTCCTTGAATGCCCTTTCATTTTATTAAAAATTAAAACTTTCATAATAACTTTTTCTGTGCATTAATTGATATTTTAGTTTATACTATGAACTTGATCAAGATGAACTGCCAACTCCACTTGTTAATATACGTATTAGACTTACTCCGTCTTTTAATTCAAAAATTCGTAGGCTTAAATCCCTCCTCAAATTTAGTATTTATTATGTTTCAGAATACACACATTATATAAAATGCAATTTCTGACTGAATTTAACCTTCGTTTTTAAGAGTGAGAACATAGTAGAAAAAAACTAGCAATTCGCATTTTGAAATATTTTAAACTGTAGATATAATCCCATTTTTAAATACTTTAAACTATTGAATAATTTAATATTGCTTTATTAACTACTGATTCGGTTTGTAAATTCTCCCTAAAACCTTTAACAACTTTTTTTTAAATAATAAAATAAAACTGAATTTTTCTGTCTTATTTAAAATTAATATTGAATAAAAGATTTTAAAATAAAATATTTTTCAAATAAAATTATATGCCAATGATTGTAACAAATCAATATAAAAATATTTATATACTAAATGAATTGTATAGATATAAATGGTAATAAAACAAATATTCTTTGGTTCAAAAGTAAATCTTAGTCTTCATGTCTTGATGGGTATTTGCATTTCATTTGGCGAGAATACTTCCCTTTGCGATCATTCCCTGAAGAGTTTTCAGGAAACCTTAGTGATCACCTAAAACTAAATACCATTTAGATTGATTAACTGGTTTTGGACAAACAACTTTGCGGAAATCTAAAATTCCCAAAAGATCGAGAAAAGAGCGCTGGAAGCAGATAAATGATTTTCGACATCCATTAACAACAAGAGATAAGCCAACCCGTTTCATGATAAAATGCATTAGCTCCTTCTTGCGAAATCAGAATCAAATTATAATCGAAAGGCAGAAATAATTTGTGTATTATTTTTGTGTTAAAGTATTTTGTGCTCTTGAATTGCGAAAGATAGAATGTTATAATTAATTTAAAACTTTTTCTATAAAACATTGGTAATATTACATGCACAAATAATATCACTCTGCATTTAAACTATTAGTTTAATAAATATTAACTAGAAATTTAATCTTTTTAAAAAGAATTGAAAAAAAAATAAATATTTTCCATTTAATTTATTGATTCAAAAACTGCAGCAACGGTTAAAATGGAGAAATTAAGATGAAATGGTTTTGTGTTCCTTAGTTCTAACTTTAAAAATGTGAATTCGTGAGTCTTTATAACTTTAAAATTCTCTTCAATCTTTTAAAAATTATGTCTAACAAAATTAGAAAATAAATTACATAATTAAAAGGGGAAATTAACAATCCCGAGCACAAATCTTTTCCCAGAAAGAAATTGAGTACCTATGTTGTGTCAAAAATGCTATGGCAGAGTTGTTCATATACTAGTGTTAGTGCCACACCAATCTTTTTCCGGAATTAAATTGCGCACCATATTATGCCAAAAATGCTATGGAAGTTCGTGTACTAGTGTTAGTGCCACAATTCGGTACTTTTAACACTTTTAAGCAGATCTTGCTTGATTTGCTTCTACTTTCTACGTACACCTCTAACAAATTGGACTCTTGGAAATTTTTTGGATTTCCAGCATTGTTATTTATAGGAGCCCAGTGTCTCAGAATCATAGTAACAAAAGCTAGAAGGTCCAAAAATCTTACAACAATTTTCAAAAGCAAAGATGGCAGTTTCTGATTATCCACTACATTTCAGTAAAATACAGTCGTGGTACGATAGAAAGTGTCTTAGAAAGTCAATAAACCACATCTGCAGGAATTCGATGCAACAATTTTATGGAATTGTAGAATTACTGTTACAATACCCGTTGAATCCCAAAAATTATGTTTCCATAAATCATGTTTTCCTAAAGTGTTCATAAAAATTCTTGGTAAACTTTACAAGTGAACTTCATGATTTTATTCTTCTCAATAAAGTTGTATGAAGAGGAGGGTTTAAGTTTTTATGTGTTGATGTATGTGTTACCTGACTTTAATTTAAAATTATGAGGAAAATTCGTTAACTAATTGATACAGTTTAAACCTCCTAATCTATTTTATTTATGCTAATTTATGCATATAATTAATGAACACAATGCATTCAACTAACATTCCATTATCTTACATTATAATTTTTATGCAAAATATTCTTTTCTAAAGCTGCATTAGGACCATTTGCGAAATTGTTCCATTGGGGTAATGACGCCATTATACCAGGGCAATTAAATCCTGGTAGAGGCATAACCCCTACACAAAAGAGCTTAAAAGTAATGACCTAAAGTATTTTATTTGCCTTTTCAGATGGCTTCAGTAAAGGAAAGGACTGGTGAAAAAGTGAAGTAGACTTAGGATGAACTTAAAGTAGAGCTGAAGAGAATGTTGAATGGAAAATTTTACTTATTTATAAATGCTTAAAACAGCAAAAATTCTGAGAAGTAAATTTAGTCGTAAATCTGCTGAAAAGTTACCCACATTTTAGCAAGGAATCGGAAATAATTTTAGTTGAAGGTATTTTAAATTCTCTCCTACATTGTACTCAATGACAGGATTTGAAAAATTAGACCTTGAAGTGCCCCTCCCCGCTTTCTTTAAAACATAACAAACAGAATTTCGAATAAATTTTTCTTTATTAAAATATTTTGCTATTCTGATCATTTCACTTTATAAATGATTTTAAATTTCTTTTTTTAATTGAGTTACAAGCCTTTTTACTTTAATTTGTCAAAGTTTTTTTATTTAGCAATGCCTTTTATTGTTTTTTCTTTATTTGTACTAGATTTTTAATATTCTTCTTTCGCTCAAACGAAATGTAATGTGGAAAATAAAATTTTCAATATTATGAGTTTGCTAAAATATTTTTGAATTATATATGATCAATGTAATGAACATCTATTGTAATAATAGCATTATTTTTAATTTATTTATTCGTACAAATTAAGCATTATGTGTTTCGAGCAACACTTTTTTCGCATTTATAACAAAACTCTTTAAACGATATAATGCGAAGTTCTTATTACCTAAAAAAGATAATTATGAGAATGATTTATTCATCAAAAGTGATTTTCTTATATATATATATATATATATATATATATATATATATAGCATTTTTTGTAATAATAAACTCAACATTATTAAATTACACTAATTACCAAAAATAAAGAAAAAATAATAAAAATAGCCATAACTCTCTTAAAAATAAGCCATGAAATTTGAATATGTTAATAAAAAAACTGATCAGTATGGTATTATGCAAAATACTGGCCCTGCTGTCTGAATATTTTCTTCAGCATGTCAGAGTGTACGTCATTTGCGAACAGCATGAAAATGGATGTCTCAGAGCAAAGCAACAATTGTCACTGCGTGTGAGAGATTATAAAATCTAGTTTAGCGAAACTGTAACAATAACCTTCAAGTATCATTTAACCGGCGAATTTTGATGGCGAGTTATTGGGAGGGTAGAGGCAGGACGAAAGCAGATAAAAGTGGCTAAATGGCTGAATGTGAGTCCATCTGTGATTCATATACTTTGGCAACAATTTCTAATCATGGATTTGGCAGGAGGTTCCATGAATGCAGATGACCGATATTGTTCATTTCCTCATTAAGAAATAGAACAGCAAATCCGGCTGAACTCAGATACTTTGTTACTGCAAATTCCACAAGGTTTGCATCGTGATCAACTGTATGTCGAATAATTTCAACCAGTCATTTGCGACCCACTCACGTCACACCGTAGGCGAGAATGTTTGCAGTGGACACGTCAACATGTCCACTGAACGCTTGATCAAGGGAGAGCTATTCTTTTTAGCGATGAGCCCAAGCTTAACCTCGAAAGCGATAATAGGCGTATTTTAATTTGGAGAGAAAATGGAACTTGTTTTCATCCATCAAACATTCGTGAAAGAGATGCATACGGATAAGGCAGCTTCTGAGTTTGGGGTGGAATCTGTTTGAGTGGACGCACAGACCTCCATATCTTTTCAGTGAAAATGTTAGTGCTGAAACCTATAGAGATAACATGCTGGATACTTATATGCGCCCTTATGTCGTGGCAATAGGTAAAGCTTTCGTGCTGCAGGCGATCGCACACAGGGCTCACAGTGTACCTTAAACAAGAAACAATTGAGCGAATGCTGTGCTCAGTTCGATCCTACCCCAAACATACTCGACCAATCGAGCATGTTTGAAACGCTATAAAACGACATGTAATTGCTTTTAATCTCTGTCCTAGAATCGTAACCACTCGTTCAACTACTTTGGAAGAGCTATGGCTCGCACTTTCCATACAAGTAATAGACTTTGTAAAATTCTTTAATGAAAAATGTAAATTAGTTTAGGTTACCATCAAAGCTAAATCAAACACAATTATAACTGAAACTTAAATAGCTGGAAAAAAATAAAAAAAATTATGTTTTAAGATAAAATGATTTCAGGTACTCATAAAGATTTCATTTTTGCATCTAAATAGTTTTCAATTTTGAAGTTAAGTAGAATAATTGCCTTTTAAAATGCAATATGCTTGCATTCAACTAAAATTAAAGTGAACTAAGTAAAATTATTAATTATTAAAATTGAGAACACTTATTTATGTTTCAATGTATTTTTGTTTGACGTTATATTGGAAAAACCAAAAATGATCTCTGCAGTAGTCTAAAACAACACTTCCAAAAATTAAAATAATATTTTTAGAAAAATATATATGTATGTAAGAATATAGAAAGAAGGGTAGATCTGTTGTCACACATATTCTGTCCCAATTTCCAGCAGCTCCGTGTAGAAAATAATTTTTAAATGGTGGTAAATAGCCACATGTTTCCGTTTTTAAAACAAACATAGTTTTAGATGTGCATCAAGATATAAGCAACTTTATAGTGAGTTCAAATTAGTGATAATTGTCTTTTATAATCGCAGTAATCACACAATTATCTAACTTCCTTGTGTTGGATAAAAATTGTCAGAATATGCTCTAGTGTGTGAACTTAAAAGATTTTGGCCGTATTGCAAAACATGAAATTCAAATTCCAAGTACTGAATTTATTATGTATCTGATGAGAAAAGTACAGCTTCTAAAAACTATATATGTTGCATAAAATATAGAACAAATAGAAAAATCTATTAATTAAATAGTATTAATAAAAAAGTTCATCCGCCTATCAATGTTCAACATAAAGTTATGTAAAATCTTAGATTTTAAGAAAATTTCAATTTTTCAAGGAACATTTGTGTGTTTCATTTTTTAAGTTATTCTCCAAAAAATGAGATAATGTTATCAGATGTCTAATTAAAGTTTCAATCATTTTCAAAGGTATTTAAACCAAGGTTACATATTTACTGACCTACTTTGTTTATTTCTTCACTTTCCAAAAATCTTTCAAGAACATAAGTACTCTATGGCCTTACACTGCAATTCATTAAACCACCTAAAAAAAATTCACATAAGGAAAGTCAATTTCATCACAGTAATGATCTTCCGTCGAACACGTTAAACCCATTCATCAAAATTTCTCCCAATCAAGCAAGCCAGAGACATCCCAATACCCAATGGGTACTTTCCCTGGTGTTAGTGAAATGAGCGAATGTTTCTCCCCCTTTCCATAGCAGTTGATGCCAAGAACCATTTGTCGGACTGAAATGACTCATCAGTACTTAGGAAAATTTAGAAGCCGATATGTTTTACCACATTAATAAAAAACATTTAGATTCCAAACCTGAAAAAAATGATAATCTCAAAGATTGGTGAGAAATATTTCCACTTACGCACAAGTATTTTCACCCAAAAACGAAATTTAATTTCGAATGGAGTTCGTTTTAATTTCTCTTACTAAGAATCAAAATAATATGTTGGAAAATGAAACGTTAACTATAATAAACTAGACTAATATAATTATGTCCTTGTTTAATATTTAGAAACTGAAAGTTGTTTTATTACACAACCTTTGACTTACAGGCCCATTTAAAAAGGTTTTTATCACTTAATAAAACCTATTTTGTATAACAATGTTGTTGTGATCACTTACATTTAGCTTGATATTATTCAAAACAGGTATGATGGGAATTCATTCTCGATGATGTTATTTAAATCTAAATTTGTGTGGTATAAATTCTAACAGAGCTCGCTTTTGTGTCTAGAAATTCCTTGCATTAAGTTTCAACTTTATATTTTCTTTTGAATGTCACAATTCACAACATGCTTAAATACTATTTTCTGTGAAAATCTTCTGTAGATTTTCAAGAATTTCATTGTACAATTGAGACAATGATATTTTAGGGATACGTACAATAGGTATAATCTTAACTTCCCACTAATTGAGATCTCATTTCCAGAAAAACAATCCTCAGTCAACATCATTAAGGATGTCGCAATAGTACTGAATAGAATTTTAAGCACTTCCATGACATCACTTAGGATTAACTGTAATCTTAATTATCCATCATAACTCCTATTTGAGCATTAAAGGAATTATGCAAAATATTCCTCAGAAATATATGGTTGATCACTCTCGTGGTTTCTACATTGTATAGTGTCAAAATTCCTTTACTACTTTCTAATGGCAGCGGCTCAAAAATACTTAGATTCTCAATTTTATATAAAGTTTTTATGACCATAAATCATATTTCCAATCTGAAATTGCCACACTCGTTTACGATATGTCATTATTATTCAGATAATTTTCTTTCAATTCCAAGGCAAATTTTATTTCATTTCATATTTTAGAATAAAGAGGTTAATATATTTCTTCATAACTTTATACTATAATATTCTTGATTATCATTTATTATGTGTAAAATATCGATATAAAATGTTTCAATAATATGTTTTTTAAATGCAGCAAAAATTTTAGAACGTGTGAATACGCAGATATGAATTCTTCTTAAATTTTGCCCGTTCCATCAAACATATTCCTGAGAAGTATTATTTTATTTAAAAAAATGTTCCAACAAGAAATTCTAAAAAATTTTATATATAACTCAGGCAAAGAATAACAATATTCTACTAATATTATAGGATTTTCGTAAATCTGTGAAAACTTAAAATGTTGATTAATCCAAAATTAACATAAGAAAACATGTAATCGACAACGGAATGAATTGAAAAGCCAGTTTTTTGTGACGAAACCAAAACAACGTTTGCATATCTATTAAAGAATATGATTTTACTTCCTTAATAGACAGACAAAGGACATAAATAAAAAGTTAATAACCAGTTATAAGTCAATAAACATGTTTTAAACTCAGTGCTTGTCATTTGAGATCACAACTATTTTTCGCGGCTCACAAAGTATTATATATCTTGCAATATAGCTAACACATATTTGAGGCCAACAGCTTTCTATGTTTGAAGCAATGATGATTGATCACAATACACTTTTGAATTCGAACTTCCCATAGACCGCTCATTTAATATTTGCATAGAGAGACACAATGTTTACATAAAAATTACAATGTTTATCTGGAAGGCCATACATAGGAAGACATCGATGAATTATTGCACTGCTCTCATAAGGTACATTGTACCTTATTTAGAATATCAAATTAACATAATAAAAAAAGTCATTTTTTTATCTTGGTTATGTTCCAGCTTGTAATTATGTATTTCATTGTAATTCTTAGTGTTGTCCTGACTAGTTTGTATGGCATGCCTGACATTTTAAATATCGCATTAACTGAAACTGTGAAAAAAACACTGAAAAACTAGAATATCTATGGGCATTTATCACCGAAGTGTAATTAACTGTCAACTATATAACGGTAACTGAAGTGTTTCTTGTGTGTGAAACAAAGACTCTTATCTTCAGTGTATCCATTATTTTGTACAATGCAAAACGTATCACTTGACCATCCTGCTTATAAAACATTACGCGATATTCCCTCCACATTCATTGATTGGAAATTCTTCCATGATTAAAGATTTTTCTCTCTTAGCCGATATCCTTTAATATTATTTGATGGAGTTATTATTCTTATACTGACTACTGTTTTGTATAATCCGACTTTATAAACCTGGTACCACCATCTGCATATTATAAAACCAAATATTCTAGCATTAGTTTATTGATGAAATTGTGGTATGTTTTACATTATCTGAAGCAAAATAATTTTATTCAACTTTTCATGTAGCAATAAAATTTCCTGTTTTTAATATTTATAAATTATCCTATTTTTTTAATTATCCTCCATCTAGAATCAAACCATTTCATCTTCTAATAAGGTTGTTCAAAGCTGTCAAAAGGACATGGGTTTAAGAATAATGATCTGCAATTTGATTTTTAATGCAGATGCAATTAAAATAATGAAGAATTAAGTTATCATTCTTACAAAATTTTAGATAATGGAAAATTGTGATGAGTTTAAATATTTCTTAGATTTATTTTAGAAGATTTCATTAATATCGTATTTATATTGCTCAAAAATTAGAAGCAACAGTAGAAAGATATACTTTTTTTCATTTTATTTCAGCCATATTATTTAAGTATATGATATATTAAATGAATTGTTTTACACTTCTCTCTAAATTCTAAACATGGCCCTTTTTGTCATCCCCTACATGAAACATGACTCTTTTTTTCTAATAAAATCAAGTTATTTAAATATAAATTTGGCTACAAGTAAGGAAATCGTTTTTTAAAGAATGGTAGAAAGTTTTTTAGCGTTTCTTTTATAATACAAAATTTTGATGTAAAAGGAAACTAATATTCTTATATATTATTTTGCAACATCTGCTTCCTTCTCTTTTTTTTACATTACATTTAATATTTAAAACTAATTTTTAATATATCGTTTTATAATATCACTCCATCAGTATATTTATATAGAATTTAGTTTACATAATAAATTTTGGGTTTAATGCGGGAATGATTTTAAAAAACATTAAACACATATTTTTACTTTGAAAACACATTCCTTAACACAAACTATATTTTGAGTTTTCATTAAGATTCAAAATAATTTTTAAATAATGTTAACATGAATATTACTTACAAATAATGAAACTACTTTATTCAAAACTTGTTTCCTTCAAATATAAGTAAGTCTATTTAATTTTAATAGTACATTTTATTTATGTTGTTTCAATTCAGGAATTAAATTGAAATCTAAATTAGGAAAGTTTAAACAAAGCAATCAAATTCTGAATGTCAGTGATGCTTTGGTAAGAACAACAGCATGAATCTTCTCTATCCATGTATCTTATATCTAATATGGTACTTGCTATTCAACTGATAACGATGAAAAGAAAATCTATCATCACAAGAAATCGTAGCCTCCAATATTCTATTATTTTTTGGTCTAAAGGTTTAGAGATAGGATGTCAGTTGAGATGCAGTTGGTATGGTACATCATTCGAACAAGAACGTACAGCAGAAAAATCTATGCACTTAATAATTTTCATAGCTTTTAAAATTCTAACACTTTTTTGTCTGTAGTTTTAGAGAGCAGAATGCCAGCTGAGTAGTAGTTAATATGATGTGGTACTTTATTCGACCAACAATGTTGAGTAGAAAAAGCTGTGCGCATAAGCATTCGCAGTTTCCAATATTGTATCAATTTCATTTTTGTCTGTAGATTTTGGGAATTGGATGATGACCGAAGTATTGTTCTCGTTTAAAATTATGATGTGCTTGGAGTGGTTTTCATCACTGGAATTAAATTGTATAAAATAATCAAAAGAACTGTGAAACTAGAAATTTTTTCTGTCTTAAAAAAACATTTTTACTTTTTCTGACAGAATAGGGCGTTTACGTTTGCTTTTCTATTCATCAATATAAAATACAACCCCATTTAACCATTAATATTACTTATAAATAATTTTAGAATAACTTATAAATAACAATTAGAAAAAATTATTCAATAATTTTTGGGAATTTAAAAATATTAGAACGACATTTTTCTGAAATGATATTTTTCGTTACTCTTCAAAAAGTAGTGACAGAAAGTAACGTTTAAATTCTATTTCATAACACAGTCCAAATCTTCAATGTTTTCATTTCTCTTAAATTCCAGATAATCCCACTTTAAACTAAAACACTTAAAATTTCGAGAGTGTGTTTTTTAGCATGAAAAGTAATTGGGTTGAAAGTATTTGCAGATTTAGTTTGCATCAACAAATGCGATTTAAAAAAGAACTCAGTATTACATTATAATGATTATATGTTGACAACATACATTTAAGAACATTTTGCGTAATCTTATTGAGGACTAAGTGCCTCGGAGTATCAATTTGTACGGACAATGGCCCCGTCACATTAATCTCGTTGGAAATTCCATGAAAGAACTCCGATTTCAGTAATCTTTCATCTACCTAATAAGCGATAATGGAGTTTATAAAGGGGGGGAGGAAATGCTATCATTCCGTAATTTAAAGCTGTCGTTAACAATTACGTTGCTCCTCTCGCCAGCAATTACCGGGAAGATAAAATTCTTTGGTAACAAGAGTGATATTTGTAACTTTAACATAGTACATAATTCATAATGTTCAACACATAATCATATGCATTATGGTATTATAGTTGAATAATTGTTGTGTTATTCGTAACTTCAGATGAAACATATTTTTACATGATTTGCATATATAAAATGTACCCTCGAAATATGTATTTCATTTATATATTGTGATTTCATTTATATATTATATATTGCGATTTCTTAAATCGTGAATCTAACTTTTACGTTAATCGTACACAATTAAATTCCATATGTTGAATCTGAACGTGGGTTTAATGAATACATTAAGTGTGGGCCTTGTCTTATATTTCTTATTTTTAATTCTATCCTACAAATATAGAAATTATGAGTTTGGCTAATCGTAAAATAATTTTATACATTTTGTACAAAAATATATGGAAAATGAAATAGCATCTTGCTATATATATATAAACAAAAACATATACATATAATTCTTAACAATACATACATATATACATATAATTCTTAATTTTTAACAATGAATACATGAAAGCAAAACAAAATCTCTTTAAAATACAAACTAAAACGTGATTTTAATTTCTTACATGAAATTCAATATATGAATTTATGTTAATTTTGAACTAACGTTTTTAAATCTGTCTAAGGAATTTAATATAAATAGTTCAATAATCTACCATGATGCCTCAGAAACATTTCAAAAATATATTTTTTATATATTTTACATTGTTGAAATTTAATTTTTAATTCTTATGCCATACATTATTAAAATCTTGTTATTTTATTTTCCAGATAAATTTTCTCAAAAAAATAAAAAAATTATAACTATTTAAGCAAATGAATTAAACTGGCGAATTCAATGGAACTAGCGTCATTTTATAATGGAAATAAAGCTTTACTTATATATTCTTTTCTAATGTATTTACTTTGTTTCGATATTTTGCTACTACAATGAGATCGAAAGAGTAAATTAAGTAATATATTAGCAGCATAAAAATAAAAATAAGTAATATTTATTTGAGTTTGATTATAATCTCCTAGAGTAGCTTAAAACTAAAATAGTAGCAATGCTATAAAATTATTTTAAATAAAATTATATGCAAAGTTTTTTGCAATGCTTTATTATTAAACTTTTTTTATAATTATAATTATTTTTATTATTTCTGTGAGACTTTCAGCTTCTAAGAATATATTTTCTTTATCACACTCTTTCTTATATTTTTTGTTAAACTGAAACGCAAATGGTTATTCTTTACTATTTAATGAAATACACATATTTACTTCAAGAGACACGAAATTTGCTTATCATTTTTTTCTAAACTTTCAGTTAAAAAAATGTTTTATATTCACACAAAACATTATAATTATGTAGTTTAAAAAAGATTAATTTTATATTAATTATGTGAATTAAAATTTCTTGTAAAGATCCTTCCTCGTATAAAAATTGTAATGAAAAAATATTGTGAAATCAATGCGATGCTTTTAAATATTATAGAAGAAAAAGAGAGATACAAACTGTGCTTAATTCATAAAAATATGAAAATTATTCTAACGTAAAAGAAATTACAGTATATATATCTTAAAATCCATCCCTAAAAGGATAGAAAAATATTGCTTAAGAAAAAATATGTTGAATAGATGTTCAGAAATATTCAAAAAAAAAAATGCTACATAACAATGGCCGTTTAAACATGCTCTAAAACAAACTATTAGTGATATGAAAAGGAATTACATAATGAGGAGCTTTGAAATGCAACAAGGTGTAAAATTCAACTCAAAACTTCTGCTCTAAATTAGGAATTTCGAAATCATTTGTCGAAATTGAAAAATCCTTCTTTCGCAAGGGTCCCCCTAGTCCAGCCGCCTGGCATTCATCATAATTATGAGAAGATAATAAGGCAATTTGCATATTCCAACGGGTGACATCCACCCACACTGCTTCTGCCTACCCCCCGGTGACGTTGCCCTCACTTTTGAATTCCCATAATACTCATTACGAAACACCGGCGCTTCGAGTCTAAAGCGTTTGATTGGACCATTCATGAAGTTTGGTTATTCATGCGTAGAATAAGACGCAGAAATTATAAGCATATGCAGTGCTGCACGCTTCGCTTGATCTTATTTAGGACAGATCCTCAACTATTTTTGATCATTATGGAAACTCATTATGGTTCTGATGCAAAAGAAAATTCTAGTGCTTTAATATCCTTTTCACTAAAAATATCATAATTACGTCGCAAAAGAGCGTTTGATGTTCGTTATTATTGCATGATTTCGTTTCTCGTAATGCTTCCATATCATTGCAAAATTCATGTAAGTTTAGATATTTATATGCAGTTTTTTCCTATTACAGCTATTTGATTGGTGTGGCTAGTAACGATTGATCGTAAGTAAACGTATTTAAATTTTTGATACTTTGTGTTACGATTTGAAAATCAGTTTTTAAGTGGAAAGTTTAATTGGTTTTTCTAACCGATTGTTCTTTGAATAATCATCTGTTCAGTGACCCGTTATTTCAAAAAGATATAAAAATTTAAATATTGCTCATATTCTAACATCTCAATAGTAAATATTGTGCAGCAGTAATCTAGTTTTTTATGAGTGGATAACAAAAATTATACTCGCTCTTGGGCCTCGGTAACCTAGTCGATTTTAGCGTCAGTCTTGCAATTACCAAGATGTAGGTTCGATTCCTTCCTGACAAAAGACCGTCGTTTTACTAATAGTGACTGGGATATGGAAAATATGTCGTGATCGCAATTTCCTCCTTGTTTTCATTCCAAATTATCTCTGGGGGTATTAGGAGCCAGGCCTTAGGTGTTCTCTGGCTTCCTATCTCTAAATTGGAAGACCCAGATGGTGCTGCCATCTTGAAGCCAAAGTAGAACATCCACCCTCGTAGGGGGTGCTCTGTTCATAAAACGGAAGACGCTCTTTCTGACTTCATTCGTCCAATACCAGGCGGCAAGCTTTGCTTCACAATGTGTCAAAAGTAACAACATCCTTACTCTTTTAAAATGTAAAATTTAAATCAATTTTTGGGACCTAAAATGTACCAACTGATTCTTAAGTTCTAACATTATCAAACGTTTCTAATTTTGAATTAATTATGATATAGTGACGAGATAAACAGAAGAGAATCCACCTCTCTACATCCCACATATATTTAAACTTACTCATTGCAACATTTATTAACATTGACAACATATAGTTCACAGGCTAATTACCTGAAAATGTTCCAACAGATTTCAATGTCCATTGTGAAGTTTGCATTCTGGGGGAACTTTTTCACACAAGTTGTAAGGAAGAAAAACTGGAAAACTCCCAAGCACTCTTTCCGACATGCAGAACAGCTACATCCATCTCCTGTTGTTCAAGAATAGTTGAAATCAGACATTGAACTTTTCGCTCTACAACTAGGCCATGGTTAGGTTAATTTGTACAGATAATTTCCTAATGGTCATCTTTCAATGAATTCAATAACATAAAAATATAGCTGATAAGGCATCATAGCCAATAGTGTTTGGCAGTCGTAACTTACGAACAGCACAATCAGAGGTTAGATAGTTCTGCCTGCAAACATTGCCAGCAACAATGTTTTATTTCAATGTTCGGATAGAAATAGAAATTAAAGTTACTGTATCAGGTTAGTTTTTTAGCTGGAGCTTTTTTGGGTTCAATTCTGATCTGACCAAATGCCATAAGATTGCTAAATTCATAAAATTTAAATCGGTTTGAAGGGAAGTTTCGAGAGTTCAATTATCGATCAAAATTGATAGAAATATCTTCAACTGCTTCTAAATGTTGCCAATTGTAATGATTAATACGATATAAACACATAAACGCTGATAATGATTTAATAACTTACTTTTCTTATCATATATTTTCTGATTTGCTGGTCAAAGAGGCAATTATACCATTTTTGTAGTATTTAAAATAAAATAAAATTTTCAGGTTTTACTCTTTGATTAATTAAAAAATTATAACACAATAAAAATAATGAAAAAGTATGTAAATTTATGCAGATCTACAAGAAAAACTTATAATATTTTTTAAGTAAACTAAATATTATTCATTCTGAAATTTCTTTCTTTAAAGTAAAAACAATAAAACTATTCTCTTAAATGATAATTTTGATTTATAAATTTTATATCCTTGTGCTGTTTCCTTTTAATACTTTAATTGAAATAGAAAATGAAGTTTCTTTTTATTGCAATAAAAATTACGTTACCTAAAACTTTTATAAGTACCAAAATTTAAATGGTAATATAACTTGTCAAATTTATCATTTTTAGAGGATATATTTTAAGCAAATGTTTACACACACACAGGAATTTTTAAGCTTAAATTTTGTTCCTTTTTAATATAAAGAAACTGTTATCTTATGAAATTAAAATGTCTTTTAAGAATAGGATAAAATATAAGTGTTTTCTGTAAGAAACTTCTAAGTGCACTTGTAAAAACTTTAAGAAAGTCATCAAATTAATTAATTTTAATAAAGCATTCATAAAATTCATCAGGAATTATATCGAGTCTTGGAAAGTGCTGAAAACATTCAAGATTGCAAATTTCAAAATATATCTTTAAATGTAATAATTATTGTGTGTGTATTTAATAAATATATTAAAATATTCTTTAAATTTAAAAAAGATAAAATCCTATTCTATAAATAAGACACTTAACTTATTTTGAATTATTGTAAAATATTAGTTTGAAAAGGCATATTATTATTCTGTATAAGATGTTTGAACACTAAGTTGTTGATAAAAAAGAAATAAATACCATGTTTTTTTTCCGAGATCAACTGGAAATTTTCAGTTTTTAATGATTTTAGTTTCATAAATTTGTGAGATTATACATTTTATTTTAGGTGGCCAATGGCAGAGTGGTTAGCATACCTGACTGTCTGTCCCTGGTTCGTATCCCGGTTTGGGCGTGGACATTTCCTTTCTCTGTGGGTGTATCTTTGTCATTTCTTCTTCTGAGATGATGGATGATTGTGGCCCACCCTATAAACGAGTTTGTAGTAGTGTGACGTAGGAATGCTACTCGTACCTCCGTGACTTTGTTCACAGTTGCCCACCGGGTAGCACTAAAATGAGTAGCAATGAGTAACCTCTTGTGCCCCACCATAAAATAAATATTTATTTCAATAGTAATGCATACCGTTACATGAAAATAAAATATTCATATGTCTCATCAAGAACATGAGATTTTTTACAACTTATATTTTTTTTAACTTAATAAAGTTCAAGTAATAATCTTAAAAATTAATTTACTAATTTTAGGAGATATATTTTCATGAAATATTTTCAATTTATCAAGTTTTGATAAAAATGTAAATAAATAAAGTAATTATAAATAAAAATACTATATTGCTTTTAACTGATTTTACTTTAAGTGTTTACCTACTTCAAAATAGGCTAATAAATTAATTTTCTGTTTTACATTTAATTCTCAATTTAGAATTCTTTGACTGTTCAATTTGTGGACCGAAATCGCTTCAAAAATTGTTTATTTTATTTTTGTACATATTTTAAATTTATATATTTTGTAGAATAGAAATGAGCACTCTCTTTCTCTCAAGAAAATATTTTTATATAGAATTATAACTTGAGAAATTAAGCTGTCCTCATTATTGGTAAAATAGAGAAACTTCATGAGCAATAAAAACCTATTTCTTCCAATTACTTTAACAAACATTGGTGTGGATAATATTTGTTGCTTAGATCAATAATGCTTCTGCTCTAGCTCCTTTATGACTCCTTGGAGTAACGAAACTGTAAAAATATTTTTTCAACATTCATAAGTGTACATTTTTCACAGCGAGATCTCGCGTTACAAAATGTTGTATGCATATATTTTTCAGTGTATTTATTTGTTTCTTCTACATTAGCACGATTTAATCATCAAAAAAAATGCTCAAAATAATTCAATATACTTGCATTGTTAGCTATATCCACATTAATTCTCGGATTTCGGAGAAATGGAACTAACGGAAGAAGAGGAAGATTGTTCTTCATATTAATTTTGCCCCACTGCCCAACGCTTTGCAAGTTTATTGAATCAGATTCAACGTTATGTGAGGAACAGTCAGAAAAATCTATATCACTACAATAACTGAAATCACTTTCAGAATTCAATAAATCATCTGAAAAAATATACTCTTTCAATAACTGAACGTTTTCTGGCAACCATTTTTGATTAAAAATGGAGACAAACATAGTGAAGTTAGAGCGGTAAATACGAAGTACTTCAGATGCCTTAATTTATTGGACGACTGTCGCCATCTGTTGGTCAAAACGTAAACTAAACATCTAATACTAACATTCTAATACTTATATAGTTTATTTTACTGGTTAAACCTCGAAAACGCGGGATACTTTCCTCAATAAAGCAAGAAAAACCCATGAACTCGAAAATAGTGGAATAAACAAATTTTGCTACATTTGAATTGGCCGTGGGAATCATGAGATGCTCACAGTCAGATGGTTTAAACGATAAATATGATGGTTTAAATAAAGTTCAAATTTTGTGAGTTTGGAGAACATTTTAAGAATTTTGTTATGATTTAAGCTTTGTAAAACTAAAGATTTCTTCTATATGTATTGAAAACAAATTATATTTTGTTTGTTTCTTTGTTTATTTATGTAAATTTTTACTATAGTAAAATTTTTATTTAGTTCAATTATGTAAATTTTTACTTTTAAAGTTATATGAACAAACAAAATTTAATCAAATATCATATAATTCATTTTTAAGCAAAATTAAAAATTAATAATAAAAAAATAATGTATTAGCATATTTTTAATATGGAAAATAAATTTCAGAAAAAAGAACATTTCACTACTCAAAATTTTAAGAGTTAGTAACAATTTTAACAACTGTCATTTAAAAAGTCATCATAAGATATCAGTTAAATATAAAGATAAGAAAAGGACTTACGGAAATGAAATATATCTCTTGATTCTCTTCAGTTGCATCAAATCCAAAAGAAATGTCAACCCAAATTTCTATTTTTATCATTTATTTTTCCTTATCTACTTACTTTTATTCTTTTTCCATTTGAGAATAATACATTTTAAGTATTTAAGGCTTTCTCTGGTGTCTAAAAGTTACAAATAGATCGGATATCTGGAAAGAAATGAGAATAGGTTTAAATTCGGTATATGCATATGAATCAGGTAGAATCCTTGTTTAATTATAACCAAGATTTTAATATCACATAAGAGTCCCTAAATAATATGAAAATAATTTTTATCTGTTTTAAAACAAAATAACATTTTAAAAAAATTAAAGTATGTCAAAAAACATTAAAATATGCTTAAAAAATTAAAAATTGAGATATTAATAAATCTAAGACTGTTTCTTCTACATCAGTTTACATACTTAAAAATATATAAGTACCTATAAAACCCTGAAAGTTTTTTTAGGTATATAAAATTTGCTTCTTTTTTTAGCTTTCAAATTTATTTTAAACTATAAATGAATCATTTTTCTAGAGATATCTTCTGGTAATAATAATAATAATAATAATATATGCTTCATTTTTATTAAAGGGTAAATGTATGATTAATTTAAGCTATGATTTAAAGCTGATTTGAACTCCTTCTACAGTTGCTTACACTCACCATTCCGGAATTTTACCCATTTCAAGAATGGAAGCATGTGTTTCTTCTTCTCACCTTTAAAAATTGTTATCTATGTCTAACCAATGAGTGTGAAGAAAAATATATACGTCATCAGATTCCTTTTCTTTTTCTTTTTTTAATTTCTAATAAGAAAATTTTATAAGAAAACGATATTACTTCAGATGACTGTAGTAAAAATGTTTTCGATTTTCCAATACACTATATTATAAATTCATTATACTCTGATGAAAAGAAGACCAAACTTCAATATTTATTTACTTCCTAACTAGAATATTCCTGGGTTAAGCATCTTATTCGATTCGTTTCTAGTTGATTTAGGTGTGAGATATTATGTCGTGGTGTAAAATAGTATTCTGAACAGTTAAGTAAATAGTACATAACAAAGTAGATTTTTCTAAATCACAATTTTTCCCCAAAAACTAGGTTCTAGTTTTATATTGGAAGCCACGGCTCACTTGTAAAATATTTAAAAATAAATTCTCCTCACATACAGATACTAAAAAATTTAAGAAACAAAATGTCATAGCTTGAAATATTAATATGTTTCTGACTATATTGCTCTATGACATCTAAGAACATAACATTTTCTTTTTTACTTTTTTGACTTTTCTTCTTTCTGTTTTCTGTTTAGACTTCCCAATTTCAAACTTGTCACTATTTCACAAATTTTTGCTCAAACATTAATTTAACAGAAAATACATAAATGCTCCAAATAACGATAAAATCTTCTCGAAGAGTTAATAAAAGTTTAATCTCATGAAAATGTGTTAGAAAAAAATCTTAAAATTTTTATTTTAAGAAAATAATGAATAGAAATGTAGAGATTAAAATATTAGTCCAGCTTTGATTGTTTCGTTATACGACACTTGTAGATTCCGTCCTAACATATCTAACTTACTGAAATCTTTTTCTTCTTGACTCTCCAATTTCAAGCCAAATTCCATGCTTCACAAAAGATATCTCTGCTCTTTCTCTTGAAACAAAACAGTCAAATGGGAGCTTACCATAGAAATAAAACATGGTTTGAAGGGTACGCTCTCATACTTTAAATCGATTTACCACAGCGGGCCCTACAAAGACTTGATCACTATCCTCCTCGTTTCATCTTTTCGATAGTTTTTACTTTATCTTCTTTAACGCTCGCTCCTTTCGGGCTTTTAGGTCGTCTTCTGCGTGGTATTTTTCTTCCGCTTTTATATTGAACAGAGAATAAAAGGCCGTGACTTTCCCATCAACAATTTGAAATCGCCTCTCTTATTACAAAGAGAACATTTAATAAAAAGACAAAAACAATTGAAAATCCTTTCGATACTCGATTTATTTTTTCTCTGATACAATATTGCCTTTCAAAACTCTAATATTTTTTAATGAAAAAAAATCTTTTGATATGATTTATAATGTAACATTACATTTATGATAAAAGATAAGATATACTCTTATACTAGAAAGATAATTTCTGATAAGATATGTATGAAAGTATGAGATGCTTGAGAATTCAAAAACATAATTTAATTTATAAAATCTTAATTCTAATTATTTATAGATGCAAAGCCTTTTGATATGATGTATAAAATATAACATCACATTATTATTATTATGATTTATTATTTTGTATAGATTTATTATTATCATTATGATTATATATAAAATTATGATTAGAAATGAGAGGTACTCTAATACTAGAAACATAATTTAATAAGGGAATTACTGATGTGTATAAAATATAAGATGCTTGAAAATTCAAAAATATTAAACTTTAATATAATCTTATAATCTATCTTATTTTTAATTTTTTTATGAAGCAAAGCATTTTTATATGATTTATAAAATGTAATATAACATTTATGATTAGAGATGCGAGATACTCTGACATTAGAAAGATAATTTAATAAGATAATTTCAGATAAGATGTGTATAAAAGTATAATATGCTTGGGAGAATTCAAAGACATGAATACTTGAATTTATGTAATCTTAAATCCGATTAGTACTGAAAGATGCTTAGAATTTAAGGACTTAAAGGTGCTTTTTTTCTTGATTGTAACCTTCAATAAAAATTCTTTGTAGAATAAAAGCAGAAATCAAAAGCTTTAAAAATGAAACTTTTGCTTCAATTTTTTGGGTTTTTAGAAAGAATTACAATTTAATACATGGGTTTCTAAAAAGGCAATTATTCAATTACTATCACCATTACATAGATGTTATATGGAAGCTTTGTATGAAAATGCTTAAATTTTTGATAAATAAATGTAGTGACAATTTTTAAATATTTTCGAAATTTATTCTTAACATTCAACTTAGATATTCTTAGAATTACTTAACGTCCAGTTGAAGTCATTTTTAAACATAATTTACCATGACTAGAATCATAACATAAAAACATAATAACATCATTTTCGTTTATATACGAATTAAAACGCTCCTTAAGTGCAAACTTTTATTTTAATTAGAGGTCATCACCGTTGCATTAACGTCGCATCAAAACTCAGCGTCATTTGTGAGTTGATTAAATTTCCTCCAATTATAACTGAAAATGACATTAATTATATCACTTTAATAAATTTAATTTACAATACTTTAAAATTATGATACTTCGAGTTTATAAATTTGCAGAGCATTCTTAAAATTATCTGACGTTTAAATTAAATAATTTCTTAATATTATAGTTGCAAAGTTTGTCAATGTAACATAAAAAATAATATGTATAGTATCTTTGTTAATAAATAATTTTCTTTATGTATAATTTTCGTTTAAATTTCTAATAGTATAATTTTCAAACTGAATTACTCTATAGTATTTTCATCAAAACTTGGGAAGTCTTAGGAAATTTCCAAGCAGTTACCAAAGTAAATGGGTCTGAAGAAACAACAAATTCAATATTTTTCTTTTAATATTGAATAGTAAGAGAATCGAACTCATAATCTTTAAAAGATAAAATTCTTAACCTCTCAGTCACAAATTATCTTAAAAGTTCAAATTCAAAAAAATACTTAAATCAAAATTGTTTCAAATATATAGCACATATTTATAAAAATAATACACTCATTCACATGAAATTGATAAAAGTAAAGTTCCATTTTTATGTAATATAAATCTAAGCCCATTAAAGTATCCATAATGTGTAACTTGCAATTTCTACCAATATACTTGAAATTTACTAATGAATTTATATTTATCAAAATGTAAATTTATTGATAAATTCAAAATATTAGAATATTTCAGCTGCAT
The DNA here is from genome assembly GCA_026290005.1 of Latrodectus geometricus. Lineage (NCBI taxonomy): Eukaryota > Metazoa > Arthropoda > Arachnida > Araneae > Theridiidae > Latrodectus > Latrodectus geometricus. The sequence goes on from JAPDSC010027528.1 coordinate 22,374, forward strand.
TTATTTAATTTTGAAGACATTCTCTTTATTAAAACAATGCATTAGTAATTTATTTAATTAGCAAACAAATGTTTTACAATATTTTAAATACTTGTTAAAAATTTTAAAATAATTTAAGTTTATTAAAAATAATTAAAAGGCAGTTAGAAATTTAAATTATAAATTATGAAAAATTTAATAAGCAGATACGTAATTCTGAAAATTATGTCCTATTTAGTGATAATTATTTGACATTTGCTTAAGATTCATATTTGCATCGAAACATTTAGTGCATATTCGCTTGTATTATTTCAAAAGATTTCCTTCAATGTATTTTGTATATCGTTTTAAAAGTAGCCATTTTTGCCAATCTTATCTATTGCAAACACTCCGAGAGCATACGCTATAAATTTCAGCGAAAGTTTCTGTTACGAAAAAAAAAACCGCTTACTACAGGGGAAAAAAACGTCTAAAGACAATGGATTGTGGAACGTAAAATTATTGACTTGCGAACTCTGAAACATTCCATAGGTGAACAAAAGTGTATTTCATGTTTTGAGACAAGAATGGAGTTTTATTTTCTCTTTTTATGAAGTAGAGCAAGGCTTACGGGTTTATGGTTACTTTATTCATTGCCTAGCAATAAATACCTTTACAATTTATCTTAACAAGTTAATAAGCATTATATAGTGAACAATCAAAATATTTGCAAATTAACAAATTAAGATGACAAGGATTTCAAAATGGCAAAACAAAAACATATTAAAAAATATAGATTTTAAATGTTAACAGATTTTAGAAAAATTAATATTATTTCATAATGTTTAAGTAAAAACAATTTTTGTACGTACTATGTCGACAACCTAGATATATCACTAAAATTGGTAAATGGAAAAAATAATATGACTACCTAAAAAAACTTAGGCTCTAAAATAGGTTGCATAGAGCGCTAAAATAAAGAGTATTATGTAAATATTATTTTAAAGCATGCTATTCTCGCCACTGAAATCAACAATAAAAATTTTTATCGCCAAGGTAGTTGTTATAGTACCTAAGTACCAATTTTGTATAAAAACTAACGGATGCAAAATTTATTTTAAAACAAATAGAATATTTGAAACTTACTTTCAAGAAATTTTTATGCAATACACTGTGGTGTAAAAGAGTTGCACCCAATTAAATTTTATAGTCCTTAATAGATTAAGATTAAAAATAAAATTTTTTTAAATCAAATCACTCTAATTTCTAGTTTTCCTCAATATTTAGTTTATCTGTAAATTACAAAATTTATAAAAGCAATAACAAATAAGTAATGATTCTAATATCATGCCATTATAATTTGGCCCGCCTTTCAAAGCATTCAAAACATATCAAATATTATATTTGCTTATATGAAATGTTAAACTTTTTTATTCATATAAAAAATAAGGTATCATTTGCATTATG
>JAPDSC010027528.1:23898-53283 GCA_026290005.1 Latrodectus geometricus
ATCGTCCTTTATGATAAGTTGTGAAACAGGAATAATGTTGACAGGTTATATACATACATACATATATATATATATATATATATATATATATATATATATATATATGTATGTATGTATATAACCTGTCAACATTATTCCTGTTTCACAACTTATCATAAAGGACGATACAAATATCTCATGTTTAGAAAAAAAATTAAAAATTCTTATAAATATCAGTTTAAGCGTTTGTGAAAAATATTTAATTCCCAACCAAATAAAATTTCCATATTTTTATGCCATACGCAACTAACTATTCCTTTTCTCTTATTCCACATTTCTTAAGCATTTTGTATTTTGTTAGTCAATCAATTTTAATGTGCTCATATAATAGTAATATACATTTTAAAATACATATGCAACATATATATTTAATTCAAGAATGAAATATTAAGTTTGTATGTTGACAGCAGTTGACATGTTGACAGCAGTTGACGTAGGAATACGTGTATCTACAAATCTTCATAGAAAAAAGTGACTTACAGTTTTTCTTTTAGATAAAAAGAAAGTCTCTTTCTCGTGTAATTTTTTTTTCTATACTAAAACAGAAACTTATTTTAAAGAAAATATCAGCAGGAACAACTATCGTATTTCCAGCTCCTTCATTTGGAAAACATTTCCATCCCATAAATGCAAACGATACAACTTTACGACGATGAGGGTGTAGCAGTCCTTCCTCCCCTACCCATAAAACTGAACAAGTTGATTTATTAAAATATTTTATTTTTCCCTATTCTTTTGTATGAGTCAATCACTAAAGTCTAAATCTGACACACTAGAAATTTCCTTTATATTTGCTTTGTTTTGTTTATATAAGTTTAATAAGTTAATTGAACAATAAGCTTATAAATTATACCAGTAACTGAAAGAAAATTATTCTTAAAATAAGTTAATAAAGCTTATAATTTATTCCCAACTTTAACATAGTTTATGTTTAATAATGAATTACGAAATACTGAATACTTTGATTGGAAATATAGATCAAGATATTAGAAATTTCAGAATAGTTTATTTTTTATTTAATATTTTGAAAACAGAGTTAATCATTTAAAATATTTATTGAAAATTTACTGGGTTTAATAAATTCTAAATTATTTAACTTTGAATGCATTATTCAAAATTATTTTTATTAAATACTTCATTAATTTAACCCACAAAAAATATCATTCAAATATTTTATCTCAATATATAGTAAATATTTCTCAAAGTTAAATTTATAAAATAACTCTTATTTACCCTCATGAACTAATATCTTTTTTATCTTAACACATATCAAAAAATGTATTATTCAAGCACAAAATTTCAAAAATAAATATATGAATACGAATTTCAATTTACCAGGTAGAACTTCCTGCTGGAATCTGCCATGATAGCGCAGCGCCATCTATTGCCAGTCTCAGTTAATAAGGCAAAAGAATATTCAATATAAACTCAAATTTATTAACAAGTATTTGTTTGAAATTACGTAATCTTAGTAATCTTGTTTGTTTTACGTAACTTGTTTGTTTTAAGTAATCTTGTTTGAAATTACGTAAACTTAGCCTTCATTAGGAATATTATTACTTTTTATCTCTGACCTAATTATTTTCAAATATTTTATTTTACAAATATTAAGATTGGTTTTTACAAGCCAAATAATGAAATATTCAAATATTTTTATAAAACCAGCTAAAAAATTAGAAAGGGCTATATCTATATAATTCTTAAATTTTTATTAATCATTTTTATAATCATTAAATTCACACACATTGATTAAACTCATAAAAACCACAAATTCTCAAAATTAGTTTTCCCAATTAAAAAATATATTTGATACGTACTTATAATTATTTTAATTAATAAAATTTACATAATTCCTACTTATAGATTTTACAACAATCGAATTTTCAAAAGAAATGCTTTGAATCGATCTAAGAATCACTTTCTTCAGGTACTTCATGTCTTATTTTATCTCCTTTTAAATGTTTCGGATGAAAAAGATAAAAAAAAAACCAATGATAAAAACATTTGAAACAATTGAAATCGTTTATAAGCGGACAAACTTATCATTAATCTTAGGAAACTAATCCCTTTGTTTCAAAACTTTAAATTCTTAAAAATTATTGTTTTTATATCTCCTCGGAACTTAAGAGAGAATTCAGATTATTGATAGTACTTGTTTGAACGCTAAAAACGATAAGAAAATTTAATAAAGTTAGAAGAAGATCTGGATAAAATAAAACTGTGAAATTCTTTTATAAAAATAATTATGATAGTGGTGATAAGTATCTGTTTTTTGTGTGATACTTGAATTATTAGTTTACAGGAAAAATGAAAATTTATGAAAATTATATAATAAGGTAATTGTAGATAGATAAAAAATATTTTTTCAGTTATTTTGAGATTTTAATACCATTTTAACTTAATAATTATTAAATTCGACATCTGTTTTATAATAGAGTAATGTAATATAGGAAAGTAATTTACATTACCTCGCTTAAAATATGCTTTCAGTAAGAAATACTATGAAGTTTTTATACTATACTTAATAAAATAAATAAAAAATATGAATAGTTCTTAAATTTTAAATCATTGATCTAGATCAATGATTCTCAGCCTTTTTAGTCGTCGATCGTATTCAATGATTGAAAATTTGGTAGCATTTGAAGAAAAAGTTTTAAGCTTGTTTCATTACCAATAATAAACTGTATAAAATAGTTTATGATAATAATTTTGAATATAAAATAAAAATTGATATAATATATCCTAGAAAAATAACACTACATTTTTTTATACTAATAATAGAAAAACATAATAGTTTTTACCACATACGTTTCTAAAATTTGATGGCACACACTCACAGTGATTGAGAATTACTGATCTAGATTATGGTTTCAACTATGTTCATGATGTTCTTCAACATGAGAGAGAGAAAAGAGAAAACTAATGTCCATCGCAGTAAATCAATTTACTCAAATAAAAAAGGAAATATCAATTTTGCCTTGTTTTGAATCATAATTTCCAGGATATTCCTCGGGTATAAAATGTTACAGTTTATACCCGTTATAGTTTTTTTGATTCAAGTATAATCTCTAAATATTTAAAACAAATTAAAAATAACTATGTATTTAAACAATATTTGTAATTAATTTGAAATATAATCTCACTTATCTTCCATTAAATTTAGATTTTCTCTATTTCAGAAGAATTATATCTTTTTCGTTATTTTATATGCATTTTGCTTTATAATTAGAATTTTTAACTTTATTTTAAAAATTTAGATTTTTAAACTTTTAAATTTTAGAAATATAAAGCAATTTTATTTGTTTAAATTTTAACTTAGAAATTCTTTATAAAATTAATAAAATTTTGCGTAAATTTTCTCTGTAATCTTTTATTAACTTATTCAAAACTATCATGTTTCTTCATGTTCAATATTAGATTTGTATTTCTTCCTTATTCTTTTTATAATTACATATCCACTGCTCTTTATAAATAAGTTAATTTTATTATAGTTTAAAAAAATTAATTTTTCATCATGTAACTTTATCTGAAAATTTACTCAAATGACTTTTTCCTTGCACACTTTTATTTTATCGTTAGAAGTTTAAGACATTAATGTAGATTCTTATCAGATTTGGTGGCTTATATATTTGTAGAATCTGAAAATAAAAAAATAATTTATTAAAAGTGCATTATAAAAATCATATGAGTTCTCTATGGATCTTTTATAATCTCTACATTATTATTATTTTATTGTAAAACAACTCTTCATGAGTAAAATACTTTTTAATGACAAACATTTTGATGTTTTCAATTTGAATATAACTCTGTCATATTAAGCTTTAAAGTAATTGATACAAAGAACATTTTTTTACAAATTACATTCAATCATGTTCTTATCACATCAGAGAAAAACGTAAAAAATTGCTTCAAAATTTTGTAAGAAAAAAAAAAGACATTACTAGGATTTATACATTTATTAAGTTTAAAATCAACTGAACAAAGATATTACTTAGTGTTTTCAGTTTAAAAACACCTATTAAATTATAGCATCATAAGAAAAATTCTTTCTTTCTTTTTTTTAAGTTTTAAAAGAGGTAATTGGCTTATGTATATAAGTTGAAAAATAAGTGCTTTGCTTATTCATATCCAAATATAAAAATATTATTTCAACATTCGTGTTTCTATTTTAAGATATCACAAAAATTTAATTTAAAATTAAATCTTATCATCATATACTATCATATTTTCATTTTATGATATATATATATATATATATATATATATATATATATATATATATATATTGACTGGGTTATCTTTATTGTGTGATTAATATTGAAGCTATTGAAGCATCATCCTTTTATATGTACTTATTACTGAATTGTTATCAAATATTTTCATGTTGCTTCATTTAAAATATACAAAATAATCATAATTAGAAATGATGCAATAACTCGAAGTAGTGTTAGAAAGCTTTGATAGGAGATTTCTGTATTCTACCTTTCAAAGTACATTTGGAAAAATAAATAAATTGGAAAGAAATTAAAACATACAAAACCTAATTATAATTTGCTAATGAAGTCCTTTTCTCTAGTTTTCTTTGTATTGAGTCCACCAATAAACTTTTGATATATACTTACTAATGTATCTGATCCTGGATGGCTTCTATGGATACAAAAAATAGCATGGGAGGGGGGGATTTTAATTAATGATTTTTAATAATTTTAAAAATACATGTGAAAACTTTAATCCTCAGGCTTATCATTAGCAAATGATATGACTGAAAAGTAAAATGCTTTTCACATACAAAATACACTCTAGTAAACATCATCCAATGAAAAATAATCAATTATTTATTTTTAAATTTAGATTTCTTTTTATAAAGTGTTCAAATATATATTTGTTATTAAGTACACAATTTCATTTCACTCGGTTCATAGCTCTTTAAAAGAAATTTTAAATCAATATTTTATTACATGTAGTATTTTTAATAAGGTTAATTCGGAAGATTTTAAATTCAAAAATTTCCTTTTGCGATTCATCACAGTCATTTTTTTACAGTTCTTTAGGTAATTTAATATTCATTAGATAATTTAATGATTATATTTTCAAAATTATTATCAAAGTCAATCTAAAACAACAATAGTATAATTCGACAAGATAAATATTAAAAAGCCTAAAAATAAGTTCTTCATCTTAATGAAATAAAGTCAAAAAGTAATGCGATACAAGTATTGCCATATCGAACGTTTGCTTTCATGGAAATTCCCCCGCAGTCATCGTCATCAGTGGAGGCTCCCACACGACTCAGGTGACGAAATATTTCATTCATTCCCTTTCAGCCTCCACTAATTGTGAAAAGCAATATGCACTGGCCTGGAAGCTTCCAGACGTTCTTCTCGCAGAGACTTATTTGACTAATACGAAAACCACAGAGTGGCAAGTGTAATAGTCTGCAGCGTGGTCGTACACATAAAATGGGGCTTCCAGGATACCAGTCGCATCCCGAATTTAATCCGGAAAATCAGGAGAATTGCGTGACTCCATTGTCAAGGAGGAAGACGGGAATTCCTGCCGAACATGATGATGAGCGATGGTTCATTGGCCGAGAATGGTTCCAATTCACTATTATGCCCGCCTACAATTTAATCCTTAATTCATGGGCTACCACGATGATATTCCAGATGTCTTCTTGGAAAATAAATAGTTTGAATCAAATATTTAAGTAAGCAAACTAAAAAAATATTATTTAAAATTAGAAGAGAAGTAAATTCAACATAATTCCTTTCATTAGATTAACGTATTCCATCTAAAACAAAAGTTTAATTCATTAGAATAGAATTTCGTAAGGGATTTCTTCTGATACTTTGATAAGCCCTGGCACAAAATGCATTTGAATTCTCAATTATTAATTTAATTTCAGACTTAAAAGCGAGTGCTAAAAAAAAATTTTTTTTTCTATTTTATAAACGTGGTTTTTAAAAATCATGATTCTGAATTATGACCTGGAAATTTTAAATTTTAATTTTAGGAATTAATAAGTGCTATATTACTTTTAATGTAAATTGAAGCTGAATTTTAAAATCAGAAAATTCAACATCATATGAACTAGACTTTTGTTTTATATCTATTAAAAAGTAGTTTAATAAATGAAAAAAATTATAGCGACGTACAAAAAGATTTCCGATAAAGTTTGTCATGTAGTCTTTCAAAACTTTTTATATTGTGTATCAAAATTTGTAAAGATCAAGCCATAATTACCATATAACCGAAATAAGAAATTTCTGTTATTTCAAATTTAATGCACGAAAACAATTTTCAAAAACAAAATTTGGTGAGCTAAATTAATTATTCTTTTCATTTTTGCTTTTTAAAATTACAATCATACACTACAACTTACAATCATATATGATATCTCATCAAAAGTATGGCTTTATAATCCATTTACTTTTTAAACTAAACATATAAAAACGTTGTAAATTTTGATTTCATATTTTTATCATTTTTTATATATTTATGTAAATCAGGCATAATAGTAAACCATAGAAGATTTTAAAAGCTTATGACAGACAATTTTTTTTCTTTTCTTGGATTTGACTTTGTATCACTTCAAATATGTATCAGCTGTTGAAACAAAATTGAAATATATGTGTATATACATAGTTCTGGCAGCTCAAAATGCTATGCTCTGATGGAAGCACGCAAATCATGTGAAATTAAGATCATTCGTTTGCAGCGATGAAATATATAAGTTTGCAAAATGAAATAGGATTGCAGTGCATATGTGCATGACGGGTGACGGTAGTACCATCTGCAAACGTTATATAAAAAACGATTGCCAATTTTAAACTCGATTTTAAATTTGCCGATTATTATCTTTCTTTGCTTAACTAGCCTCATAAAAACATTTAGAGTGTTTGAGCAAGCTTCTGAGTTTGACCAGGGATGAAATATTGCCTATAAAGATTGAGAATTATTTTTTAAAGAAATCAGTATTCATATTGAATGAAATCAGAAGTTGAAATTTGGATCTGTAACCGATGGGTGCAGAGGACCGACACGTGACGGACTACACCCACCTCGTTTCACCACTGCACCTGATGTCATTCATACTGTGCGCATAACATTGAAGGATCTCTCAAACTCATCACTAACCATATGACAACAATTCAGCCTGTTACACACCGTTCGGTGTCCTCTCGTACCATTCGTTGTCACTTACAGCTGAGTAGAATGTTCGCAAAATATCTCTTACTTCGTTCGCATCCCTTCATTTAATGCTGGGTGATGGTGCAATGAATAACGGGGAATTTAACGACACTCTCTTTACTGATAAATCTTGCTTTTGCCTACTAACCATAACAATAGGAATGTTCGTACCATTCAACGTCGTGTTCAGTTAGTTAAATGGAATGTTCCCAAAGAACCTATAGCTTTTTTTACCTTTGACTCAACACCACAAGGTTCCTGGTAGCCAATGGTACGATAAACCAAAGGATAAAAATCCCGAAATGTAAAGACATTGTATTTGCTGACAAATCCCGTTTCTGTCTGCAACTCCACGATGATCAGATTCGAGTCTGAAAACTCTATGGTGAGAGGCTGTTGAGATTGTGTTATTAAACTCCACATTTGTCCTAAGCCCGATTCCACGGTTTGGAATGTTAATAGATTTTGCTCCTATATTCCGCTCATACGCATTGCCTGTACGTTGAAAAGCCACCGCTACATCTAAGGCATGTTGAAACCCATGGTAATCCCATAACTTTAATCCTTGCCATCAGCTATATTCCAACAGGATAATGTGCAACCGCAGGTCTAAATAATGATAAAAATATTTTTACCTATCAGAGTGAATTTCTTCCTTGGCCTACTTGTTCTAACTATCATCACTAACCGAAAATGCGTGATACATACTTGCACAATAGCTGATCCACGATAGATTAACCACTGTTATACAATGGATCAAATTTAGCAATATGTGGAAATTCTATGTAGAATTTTGTACCCAAAGGATACATCCGAATCCTCTTTGAATCTATTCAAATGTACGTGATGGAGGTTATAAGCAACAAGGGCTTGACTAATGATTTTGTAGGACGACGGTAGCCGTGGTGGTTACTTCGTTGCTATTGTTATCCAAAGCTAGTAAGTTCAGAATCTTGATTTTACTGAAGATCCTTCGTGTTCACTAATGGGAGCTGAAACATGTTAAATAGGTCTTGATCGCAATATTCTCTAAAGTAAATAATATCTCTGAAAGTGGCTGGTTAAGTATTGAAGGCTCTTCAGTTTGGTCTCTGTTTCTATAAATTAAGAATATCCCTCTCTACTGCTTTCACTTAATTTGTAGAATCCAACCCTGGGTTTGATACAGGAAAGAGTGTTGCCGCAAAAACAACTACTGATTTTGTCATCATCTACATTTTATAATTCATAAACATAATAAGCTAATATTAAATTTTTTTATATTCTAAAATATAACTTTCTAAAAACCTGAGCAGCTTTCAATTATAGCTAACTTTATTATTTAACTTTAGAAATCTTCCATAAATAAGTGATTTTACTAACAGGTTTAGCAAAATATATACTTCCTTATTTAACTTAATTTAATTATTTCCTCTGCATTTAATTTAAATTACTTAAATAGTATGCGTCCGTGATATGCATTGAAAAATATGGTCGTCTTCCATTATTTCTGGCGGTAAATAATAAGGCTTAACAGTCAGCCTAGAATATAATTTGTAAATTTAATTTGATCACAGTAAATCATTTATCACTGATAATTAACTTATATGAAAAAATTCCTTTGTCTAAAAAGATGACTAAAATAATGACAAATACATTATTATAGGTTTTCTGATCAGTCTGACGAGTAAAATCAATAAAACTCATTAACTTTTTCATTTTTACATTACAATTAATCACTTACTTTCACAATTGACAAAATAAAGAAATCTGAGCTCCGAGAAATTAAGAGCAATGAGTAAAAAATGTAATTATTTATTGATAGAAAAACAATGTTAAATATCGTATTATTTTCGAAAAACGTAAATTTTTCTTTTCATTTTTAAGAAAACTTTTGTGAGAAAATGATTATAATCTTTGACCAATGAAATAAATCTTTTCATTGGTCAAAGATTATAAATTTAATTTTAAATAAATTCAGGGCAAATAAAGTAGTATATTTAGAGAAGCAAACTAAAAACATTTTGAAAAGATTGCAAAACCCAACATTCCTAGAGTTTTAATATTTTTAAACTTGATTTTTTATGAGCAAACAAGATTTAAAAGCGAAATATTTTCAGAAAACTTTTATTTATTATAAGAACTCATGGTTATCAATAACATTAAAAATTTTATACAAGTATTTATACTCTTGGTAAAATTCCTTCAATTTTAGTTGTAAAAATAAAGGTATATAAATAATAAAATAATTATAATTTATGTATCTTAAAATATTAATAAATATTAAGAATTTAAAATATTAAGAACTAATTTAAAATATTTGGGGAAAAAATATAATTATTTTTGATGAAAGTGTTTAAAATTTCCACTTATTATAGTGAAAACGAAGTATGCCAAAAATTAGCAATGTTGCTAAAAATAAACCACACTCGTGAATAGATTGATCATAAATTTTATGTTAGTTAACTAATAATAATCAAACATTTCTGTATTGAGTTGAGTGATCTGAATTGAAGTGATAAAAATATTAAATATACGAAAACTATTATGTTAATAATCATGTAAAGAAATGAAGTGATCAAAATAACTAAAAATATAAAAACAAAAAGTGTGAAATTATGCCAAAAAATTGCCAAATGTTTTCAACATGTAATAAATACTCAACACTAATACTTCAAATGCTTAGTAAATGACATAAATTCGTTTTGATGCCAACTTGTAATTTATTACTCATTCATGTAATTGAGGCTTTGATCATGTAAATACATTTGGCAAAACTATTCTCTCAAGCTCACTTTTGGCGAGAATTTTTATTTCCTGACTAAGTCAAGTTGATTAGGAGTAATTTAAGTTCACTAAGAGTTACTGACTTAAGAGTAAATATTCTGTGAGATTGTTGTCCAACATGGAAGTAATGTGTGTTCGTTGGGCGTACTCATCACTAATAATTCGAATACTTAGTAAATGACATAAATTCGCTTTGCTTTGATGCCACCATGTAATTTTTTACTCTTTGATATTGCTAAGGCTTTGATTGTCTTATTAAATTTGGCAGAACTGTGCTCTTAAACTCACTTTTGGCGAGAAATGTTTCTCTTGATTAAGTTAATATCATTAATTTTCTGTGAGACTTTTGTTCAAAGGGGAAGTAGTGTGTTCGATAGCCAACATCGTTTAAAAAATTACAATCTCGTCGTATTTAGTGTGTTATATCCTTGGTGTCATCCTCATTTGAGACTATGAATGTCATTAATTCGACAAACCTTAGAACTCTTCCCTTCAAGTTACAAGAATATTTTTTGTTAATATTATATATGACCAAAAAAATTCTTTATATTAATATTTATGTCGTTAAACTCTTAAAAAAGTCAAGTTTATAAGTCTTCTTATTACCATGCACTCTGAAACCAAGACAGTCTGCTATATTCCATGGCTAGTATTTGATCGGGCATTTCAAAATCAACGTTTTACCTTATTCAAACATTCATCTCCATAACTCTTAAAAATATTCTGAATTTCAAATATTTTCCTTCTCCTCCATAGACCCTTTAATTGATTAACATTATCATTTACTAAGTCTTATGCATTTTTTTCATTTCTTTAGGAAAGGAAAAATTTCCTACTAGCTATTCTTAAATAAAAATTATATTCATGCATAATATTTTGCCGTGACTGTATTGTAAAAGTACGGTACTTTCGTACTAGGACAACTACCTTGGTGATATTTGTCAATAAGAATTTTTATTGGTGGGTTCTACACGCTTCCAAATATATTCTTTATTTTAGCGCCCTCTATAACCTATATTAGCACCTAAGATAGTCGTCATATTATTTTTTCCGTTCGCCAATTTTGGTGACATATCTAGATAGTCTTCATAATACGTAAATACCAAAAGTTCTTCGTGATGTATTTGTTGGAAGTTGGGTAAAAAAAGTCATTCATTTTAGATTTTGCACCTATTCTAACTGTTTAATAAATTAATCTTTTCTTGTAAAAGAACTGTGAGTCTATTTAACAGTATCCTCTCCAGAATAGAAATTATTTCTAGCTTCTGACAGTAAATACCCAAGTAACAGTTAGAGCCAAACTATCCAAGCTTTCAATTCTGTTCTAACAAAGTGACACCATAAACCTTCATTTTTTTTTTTTTTAAAGTTTGAATTGTGATATTTTGACTTTATATTTTCAAATCTTTTGTCATTGGTTAGACACTCAATATCAGTAAAAAAAAATATTGTGAAAGATTTGAAGCAATATAGTAAACTTGCAATCATAGTTGTTCGAGTTACTGAGAATTAGTGTGTGTGCGATATTAACTCTTTAAAAGCTAAATAGAAATGGAAAAAACTTATTTGTTTTTACTTTCTTATTTATTTACTTTTATTTTTAGAATTATATTAATAATAAGGAAATGGAATATTTGATACAGTATTGTATTTTTAGAAAATGTTTAAAGTTTTGCAATGTTTTTTCTTTGGATAATAATTAAATGTTTTGATTTTTTCTTTTTATATTATTTTAAAAAATGCGTTAAAATATACAGTTTACAATATTTATCTACTGTAATAGTCGAAATCAGTTGCGATGAACTTTTCACTATCTCAGACACCCTGAAAATACGTTTTGCTTAGGGACATCAAAAGTCTGAAACAAATTTGATATTCCTCAAAATATGAAAAACAGATAAAAACAGCATAAAAATAGTATATTTGTCTACTTTTCTTTTGTAATACATGGAATCTTCAACAATATTTTTAAAATGAAAAGAAACGTTATTAAAAACAAATATAATAAAGATATAAAAGATGATGAAAACTTTGTGATTTCAAATAAATGAAACATTAACAAATAAATAAATAATTTTCTTCACTAAGTGCTCTTCACTGAAATAGAATGTATGTAATTTTAACAGTTATGACTTAATGTTTAACAAAATCCCTTAATAATATGCACTGAAGTATCTATTGTTTATTAAAGTCTTGATTATTTTTAAAGTGACAACTTTACTTTTCATTCGTGTCTTTATTGCTTTAAAACAGAAAATGAATGTAGGATATCAGCATTTTCATCTCATTACCACATATAAAACTAGTATGCATTTTTCAAATGGACTAAAATTCTTCAATTGTAGCAATATTACAAATCAAATGGTGTATTTTAAAATGTTAGATTATACCAATTAATGATTCTACAATTCTGTGTGATATCATTAATTCCAATGTAAATTTTCTATACCTTTCTTGAAAAAAACTTTAAAATAAGTTCTTAATTTATGAACAATATACAACGTAATACAAAGCAATAATATGAGTAATAAGATTGTGAAATTTCTATAGGAGAGCGAAAAATATTGTAACAAATTATTACATGTGTACTGTAAACCGCGTTCATTAAATATTCTATATTTATATAAGTTCCTCCTATATGTTATAGCAATGAAAAACCTTTATTAATAAGATATGCATTTTATTATTATACTTATTTATTAGAGTTCATTCTGTTAGAAATTTAAAATGTAAAGAGGATATCGTTTAAAGAAGTCTATCATTTAAATTTATGATCACTTAATTTGTTTTTCTCTGCATCAGCAAATATCGCAGTACCCAAATAACCTCTTATATATTATATAATTTAATATATTTCTTAATTGTTTTAAAATATTATCTATCAACGACTTATTGACTTTCAACCGTAACAAAAACACTCTTTACTCACATTCATGCTTTTATGATGTTGTCAAGGAAGTTCCGGTGGTAATTGATCATACCAGCTTCAGAAAACTTGTAACATCTCATACAAATATTGGGTGGATTAAACTTGCGTTAAAGAAAGATGAATTAGCTTCTTTCAATCTTTAACTTACTTCTCTCTCTGCAGACTCCTTGCACTTTCAAACTAAAATACCATAATCGAAAGAGAATAGCACTACTCTTCTTATATTTATGTTTCTTGACCATTAATCCTTTTGAAGAGCAGTTTCAACTAAATCAAACTTATAGAACTACTGATATGCCTGTTTTGTTAGGTAAAATCTTGACTCTCAGTTTGATGTTACATTTATTTTAATGTAGTTCGAACTATCATCTAATCTTGAGCGACTGCATTGGACAATATTTAAACTATTTTTGTTCCATTATTATTTGCTTAAAATTAATCTCATGAGACAATAATCCCGATGAAAAGTTACTTGAATATGAGATTTTAATGCAATTACGTGTGAAACATATTTGTTGCGTGATATGTTGACAAATCCTGACTTTTCATTTATTCTAACACTGTTTAAAAAACATTAAATCTTTGAATGTCTGCATCACGCTAAATTTTGGCTCTTTCTTAATCCATTACAGACATTGAGACTGTCTGAACAAATAGTAAGGGAATTGATATTTTGTTTTTACACAATATTTTGTTTCATATTTCACAAAAATCCTCTTTTAGAATTTTATAGGACAGTTAATCGAACATAATACTTATTAAAATATATGTTTCATTATTTTTACAAATATCGTTCTCAATAAATAATTCAAAAGAAATATAAGAAAAATATTAAGTTTAGTTAAAAATAGTTACTAAATAGTTTTAAAAATGATGGAACATGTACTTAGAAATACTTTTGGATCATTCATTCTTTCCATCAATTAAGCAGTTTTAAATTAAACTTATATTTAACATGAGTCTTGTCAGGCTTCCTGGAGGAAAATATTAAATTTAGAAACACTTTCATGCTGAACATAAACTTAGAAGTACTTTTGGAACTCATTCATTGTATTAAGAGTTGTTTCAATCAATTAAGATTTTCTTCGAACAATTTATCAAAAATGTTTTCTTCAAATTCAAGTTTTACGCTTTTATAATGAATCTGCAAAATAAATAATATTCTGCAAGAAGGACTTCGTAAGCTTAAGTTATGCATTATGCAAATATCAAAAAAAGTAAGAAAAGAACTCAAGGTAAAATTAAATTAAAGCTTCCGCACTTGCTCCAAAAAAGCAGTCATCATATCCGATCCAAGAGATTTTCTAAAAATCGATCAAAAATCCCACATCTCGTGTTTTAAGACTTTCTCGAAGTTGCCCGTAAAGCTACAGAAGAGCACAGCTATCATCCATTTCCTTCTCCATAAAGGAGAAGGGACCGAACTGAAATTCGTATTTTATTTAAAATATCGCATTTTCTTTCTTTATCATTTCCTTTTGTTCCTTTCGAACGTTAGCTTAATCCGATGCAAAAAAGTAGAGTAAAGGAACAAAACGCTGATGCAAAAGTACTCGCCGGTTATTCGGTCCGCATCATTTTGGATGGAAAAAAGCCGTAAGTCTCCTCTACATAAAAAGACCATTACGCCAAAATTAGCTTCAGTGAACTAGAGAAACATTTCAGCGAAAAATTCCCTGGACGAAAAGAATAAAAGGTGAATAAAATGCCATCAGATGGCGCTCGCCTAGACGGTGGTTAGGTAAGGGACTTATGCAAAGGAGAAGAACAGACGACTCAACTCTACTTGTTTTAAAGGATTAAACCTCTTCCGGGAAAACGATTCCCCTTATCTCTTAACAATGTGAGAAGTGAAAATGTAGCAGTGATAAAACTGGAGCTTTGTCTCGCTTCTTTACACAACTAAGTTCAATTTTAAAATAATTTTTTTCATCAGTTCGTAAATGAATTGAGAATTTCTTAAGAAGAACTTGCATTTAAAAAAAAAATTGGAAATCATTAAATAATAGTTACATTGAATTTATTGCTTTTATTGACAATTAAAAACTCACAACTTGTTTTCAAATTATTTGAAAATTCAAAGAAATTTTTCAACGGTTTTCAAATCCTCATTTTTTTAAAATTCAAGATATTGTAGGAATATTTTTTTTTTTCGTAAAAGGTATATACACTCGTAAATTTAATATTACATAGTTTTTAAATAATTCTTTTCACAATTTTGTACATTATGTCCAAGATAGCAAATATATAGTTAGTGGGTTGATACGCATCCCAACGACTTGTTTATTCGATTTTCTCATCAGTTATGGTTGTTTGTACTAGGTCGGAAACTAGTATAAGCTTTAAATTTAAAGTGATCATTGTAACAATCAAACTCATTTGTTCACTGTGCTTAAAGAATAGAGACAAAATATTTAAGAATTTCCTAATAGTACAATTAAAATAATAATTAATTAAACTATGTTACTTAAACCTGTTTATAATTAGAAAGTTTGGAAATTTCATATTTTGTTAATAATATGTATTCCAATATTTTTAAGCCAATTAAAAATAAATAACAATTACTTTAAACTGACTTGGCAACAAAACTCGAGGGCATTAAATATTCCCCAGAAACAACAGAAAATTTTGTAAAGATAAGAAAATGTATTTAGGTGCATTTATCACAATGAAAGAGCCATGGGAAAAGCTTATAAAAAATATTGTAACCCTCTCTCTTGTTTAACAATTGATAGGAATTATTGGTCATTTCGAAATTTTATTGTATTATTTTTGTGTAATTTTATTGAAATTGTATCCCAAATGTATTTTAAAGTTGTATTATTCAATAACCAAATTTTGAAACTACTAAAATAGATATCGATTCTTTATTAAGCAACGAGAGCAGCAAACATTATTTTTTAATTCTTTGTGGGTTTGAGACTTAAAAATTATCGCACCTATAACGATGCTTGTAACGATTGGTGAGTTGTTTTTTAACATGGTTCAAAATTTTAAAATTTTCATTCTTGTTAGTAATTTCGCTGGAGTTTAAGCTTAAAAATTATCCATTTATTCGCTTTCATATGCATTTTGGTACCCACATAATCTTAATATGCATACTTTATGAAATTATTACTAATATTTAATATTTACATTGATAGTAAAGTAAATATTAGAAATAATTTCATAATATATGAATAATTTTTACTTTTTTCTATTCTGTATAATGTACTTCAAATAATTGAAGCCCAATTTTGTTCTTTTTACATTAAAAAATTATGTTTTATAATTTAATCGATTTTTCTCATAGCAATTTTTTTTTTTTTTTTTAAAGTTTTATCACATTCAGAAATACATGTAAGCGGAGCAATTAATTCAAAGGATAAAAAACTTAAAATATCGAATGAAATCAATTTAAATGTAGAAACAACCAAATTTTGAATGAAGAAATGTTTTCGTCCCATAAGCTCATTTCTTTTCCAAAGAAAGTGTAGGAACACTTCCCGTAGAATGTTCAAAGCTGCTAATCCAGCTTTCACAAGTCTTTTTCAAAGTAATGTTGCGGATTCTGGCAGGTCATGATCTTCTCGCATTCATTTTAATTATGTGGATGATAATATATGATTTTCCAGACGTGTAGATCTCTATCTTCTAATCCAGGTTGTAATTTTTTTCCCTTGCATTTCTGCAAATGTTTCGGGAATGAATTTTTCTTATTTTTATGACAGCCAGAAGAAACTCGTTGTTTTTTTTTTTTAGCATTTGTCCCTATGATAAATATTCTTAGTAATATCTCGAATTTCCATTTTTATTTTTCATACACAACTTTTAATCAAGTGGAGATAATAAATATGTGCTGTATAATAACACAAATAAAGAGCCCTACAAATGAGAAAAAGAATATAAAAACTTAAAAATAAGAATAAATTCAAATGAATGAATGAAATTAATAAAATATAGATATTTACTTTGCACATTAAAACAGCAAATCTGTATTGATAATTAATATGATCCAAGTTTTCTAAATGTTATCATTAACTGTTTAAAAATAAAAAAAAACTTTTTTAACAGTTAAAAAATGTTTTTTATTGTTAAAAAATTACTATTATTAATTTGTTAAAAATAATTTTAACTGTTAAAAAACGTTACTTTTAAGCAAATAAATCATGACATTAAGATAATGTTAAATAAAAGAAATCTGAAATATTTTGCACATGACCAAATGTTAGCCAATTTCAGTGTATTATTGTGGCGATTAAAGTTTAATTTCTACATACATTTAGACACATAGAAAATGTTTGATTTATTTTAAAGAGCTTTAAAAAATTATCATTAAGCATTAAATCCTTTATAATTTGTACAAGACTATGTAAGTACATACTTAAAGGAAAGTTTTATAGTATATATTACAAATTGGTCTATAATGTTTAAATCGGTTCATTCTTTTAGTATTAAACATTTTCTACTTTTCTTCAAACATTTTCTACTTCAACTCTTCTTCTTTGATTCTTAATTTATTTGAGTTTTAAAAATTTTGAAAAATTAATTGAGATGTTTTAAGAAATTACTTATGAATATATATTTTAAAATTAAACTTGATACCATACTTAGAAGTGATTTAATTCACATAAAAAAATACTTAAAAGTGTGATTATACTTAAAAGTAATATACTTAAGTAATATACTTAAAAGTGTGATTTAATTTTATTTTATTCTTTTCAAAGAGTCAGAAAATTATTTTTATTTTTCTTCTAAGAAATTCTTTTTAAATGGCTTGGTAAAATTCCTCCTTATCCGTATGCATCAAAACTAATCCGTTTTAGTATATGCTTAAAAATTATTTCATCTTTGCAAATTCAAAAGTAGCTAAAGCGAGGGAAACTAACAAATATTCCACTATTATCTAAAATTTTCTTATATATTTAAACTTGCACATTCCTCTAAAATTGTGAAGAAATTTTCAATATCAAAATTTAAAAATCAATAGCATTTCTTTAATTTTAGAATATTTTTACTTTATATTTAATGCCTATTTTTTAAGGATATAACTCAGGATTTAATGAAATATTTTATATTTCTTAATACTTTCATTTTTAAAATTTACTTTTGATTATGTTACACATATTGCGAAAAAATTTTCCATTTATTTTTATTAAAATTATTATTTTATGCATCTTATCGCTTTATATTCATATCATTATTTACTATAATACTTTTTCTAAGGCATTAATAACAGTTTTTTCGTAATATTTTATCTTATGGATCATTACACAATTGTATTCGAAACACTTTTTTCCTCTTTATCTCTTGTTCTCTGATTAGAAGGAACTATTTGTTACTTTTCACCTTCATTTTCTATATATATTTATCTTCACTCATCTTAGTATTCTTTTCTTTGCTTATTCTATATTTCGATTAATTTTCTTGTTTTATTATCCAGTTTAAAAAGTCTTCTCTATATTAATTTATATAAAAAAAATTTATAGATCACAATTTTTTTTAAATGATTATTTCTTAAATTAGCATTAGATTAATAATTATTTCTCAAGTAATATACCAGTTATACAAGAGTTGTATACATTTAATTCGTGAAATATTTTTAAACTTTATAAAGTTTTTTATTTAGTTACATTATAATGGTATATATTTCATTATTCTATATAAACACACAATCGACAATTTTTTATATAGTATGTAATTAAAAAAAGCTCAGCTAATATCACTTAACACAATTTAATTTAATTAATTTCTCTCTTTAGGCAAAGTGAAAGCTTTTCTCTATTTTAGCTATAATCAATTCGTTAATTGTCCATATAAAGTTACTAATGAATATTTTTTAAATATTTCATTTTATATGCATGTAATAAATGCATGACATGTAGTAAAAGCAATCCTTGTTCTTAGTCTATGTGTGCCTGCTTCTGAGCATTATATAATTTAAAAAACTTATTTCTCATAAACAGAAATAGTTTACTTGAATTAAGAATCTCTAATTTGAAAGCCTCATGTAAGATTTAATCAATCTTAATGATACATTAACAAAAAAATTAATTTATTTTTTTCTTTACTGGGAATTCTTCTTCAAAGATGAATCATTTACCCCAATGGCGCTGGCAAAATCCTTTTCCTGCATAGAACAGATAGTAGAACGTAGAACAGTAGTAGAAGCTGGGATAGTTCTTTAAGTATAGATATAGTTTAGGATTTCATTAGTTTCATAATTTATTTGTACATTGTTTTTTAATTATAGATGTTTTTAATTAAAGATCACTGTGATTGTTTTTCATTTTAAATAGGTAAAAGCCTTAAGTTAAAAATTAATTAGTTAAATATTTTAATAATTTATTATTATTTACGGCTTATTAAGAATAAAGTATAAATTATATTTTATTATACTTAATATAAATTATACTTTATTATAAAAAGAAGTATAAAGTATAAATGTCTCAGCTCTTTTTTATTTTATTAGTTTCTAGTGTTTTTGTATTTCTGTATTCATCCTGTCATTCGCTTATATTATTTTTAAGAAAATTAATTCTTTTATCGATACCGTGGAGTTATTTTCTCAATACGTTATCTCGAATTTTACACAAAGGACTAAAATCTTCAAGTAAAATGTGATACTTACTTGAGAAATCTTCAGGAAGAAACTTCTCCAAGTGAATAAGATAGTGTGATATTTTATGCTCTTCATTTTTTGCCTTGACATAAATTGTCTTAAAAATTATTTTTATGAGAAATTGGTAAATCAATAGTTATTTATATATTTTAATAAAACCAGTCACACATTATAACTAATACTGACTGTTTTTCAAAAATTAGGAAATACATTTGCTAATATTACCTGATTGCATTGTCTAAACTTCTTTTCTTGTTATTTGAGTTATAAGAAAAATTATAATTTTAATCATCAGTTCGGAGAATAACAAATTTAAAATTCAAAAGTACGAGAAAAGTTGATATTCTAATTATTAATTATTAAATTGATAGCTATGAAAGTATTAAAAGGTAATTATGAATATAATGATATTAAATGTCTTACTTAATAAGAGAAGTATGTGTTATTTGAAAATTAACAATTGTGTTTAGTTTACAGTCTAATTATATACTCCTACATAGAATAAAATTATGAAGGAACTTAACAAATTTCTAACATAAATTATTATGAAGGAAATTTCAGGCTTGTTTACAAAATGCTCTCTTGGTGAAAATATTTATAAACCTTTAATTGAAAATAAAAACTGTAACATTTTTAATCTAAAATTAGAACAACTTTGATATACCTCCCAAAAATTAAGCGCCAAAACATGGCACTACCTACGGACTTTTTAGGGTTGATGTTTCTTATTTTGGTGTTGACAATTTAAGTTTTGTCAGCTTTTAGGTTTTTGCTGTTGTCAAATTTAGTATTTACATGTATTTTGTACTTTTTTTTTATTAATTATTTGTATTTAGCGAGAATCCATCTTGGCGAGAAAAAAAGTCGCCAAATTTCCGATTTGAGGGGTATATCAAAGAAGTTCCCTAAAAGTTATACAATTTGCCAAACAACGAGGCTTTCGTACCGTTAATTATGAATTTGGTAAAAGACTATTTAATTGTACGGTATTGACGCGATTTCCAATTTTCGAGCCAAGTGCTACACAGTTATCCCGCTAACCTAGATAATGTCACTATGCTCTGTATCCGGTTACCATAAACTGATCGTGCTTGAATTTCAACTTTGTAATCACTTTAAAATTTGGCGCATTTTATCGCCTGTACAACACCTAGTCTTAAGCTTCGAATTTTTGTGTGCAATATCATGTAACAAAGCCATGCAAGTACTCCATATAATAAGGCAAGAAAATATGTTCCTTATTGAATATAATTAAGAATATTTAGTCATCGATGTTTATTATAGCTATTGATTCTTCTTGGATGAACCACTTGAATAATGCATCGGTAGACTGAAATTATTGCTAATGACATAAACTGCAAAATGACTGTTTCTCCTCCCTCAAATGAACTTACATTTATTCATTAGGTCATATCTTTCTAATTTCCAACCTTATTATAAGCCAACGATAAATCTATGTTGAAGTTCTTAATCTAAATTATTCCTGGGGTTGGCTGTGTATATATAAATCCTCCTAGTACTCTTTTAATATTCATATATTCATAAGTTGATGCTAATTTGTTGTTAGAGAATGTTAATAGAGTTCGCTATGCTTATACATTTTTTTAATATTACACATATTTATTTCAATTATAAAGCATATTTCCGTAATATTTAATGTAAATATTTGCATACAGTAAATGATTATAAACCTAAAATTGGTAAAACTATATTTTAGGGTGTCCCCTTGGCAAACATGATGATTTTTGTTTGGCTATCAAATTTACTGGCGATTTTTTTTCCACAGAACAATCTGTTGCAACCAGAATACGATTGAGTTTTGCCCAGCTTGGCAATCAATCGCGATCACAACTTGACGAGAATCAAAGGGGCACCCTAAAGTATAGTCTAACCATAAAATTACGTTTCAGCTTAATAAATACTAAAATTTTCATTCAGATTTACTGTACCATCACCCTTAGGGCGATTTTTCCACATTAAGTGATAAGTAACATTTTCTGGTAATCTTTTTTTTTTTTTTTTGCACAGGCAATAATTTTCAATATTTTATTATTATTATTATTATTAAAGATCCCTCTTGTGCAAAATGGGGAGATTTTGAAAAAGTTGCCAAGGGTGACCGTACAGTAAATTTTTACCAAAATTTTAAATGTTCTTAAAATAATTATAGGTATCACTCCATTTCAACAACACAGGTAATGAAGTCACGGAATGCTATTGCCAACCCGAACAAAATATCACCAATTACAATTTATTATCATCACGTTTTTAAAATCACCTAACTGCCATATTTTATCAGTCGCATTTTTCGTCAAGTTGTCACACTTTCTCAATAGGAGAGAAATGGATGGAAATCCATAAAAGCTATAAAAGGAAATATAATATCACTGGAGGAACGGCAGCATTCATAGAAATCACAGTATACTGTTATTTTTGTGATTTCAATAAGTCAAAATATACTGTGTTCCGTTGGCATGAAAATTAAAACATGTGTCTTAAACTTATTGAAATAATATTTTCTTATAATTTCGGTGATAAAACTGAACTGAGTTTTATCATCGAAATTATAAGTGTTTCAGTTTTGTTAATTTCAGTAAAACTGAACTGAAATTAACAAAACTGAAACACACGCGTAAAAAATAAAATAATAAAACTATTGGATATACCACGGCTCACAAAACACAATGAAACGACGTGTCCTCAAGCGTCATTTAGGAGATCACGCGAATTCGAGTGAAAGAGAAAAAAAACAAGACCCTTTCGCAAAAATTTTAAATGATGTTAAAGTGCTTGTGCCTGTTAAATAAAGCTTATAATGAATAATAATTACTTTCTTTTGTTAATTGTATTCCAAGTTTTGCCTCTAATATCGGTTTGAAGTGATTGGTGACATAAAATTAGCATTGGGTTAAAAATACCAATTAAAAGAATTATAAAAAAAAAAAAATACAGCTACTGAATAAATTTTTGAATTGAAACGTCCTTGTAAGAAATTTTTTATTCTTATCCTTTGCTAAGTCTATATAGGAATAAAACGTATTCGCCACAACAGTGAATTGAAAATGTTAGTTTTGCATGAAAAATAAATGATATAATTTCACAGAAATTATTCCGCGAAATTGAGAAACAAAGATGTATATTTCCTTCTTCTTGAATGCCAAATTTTTACTTTATGGCTGGAACATTTCCTGCTACCTCAGTTCAGTATATTTACTACCCCAATTCTTAGAATGGAGCCTCTCGAGGCTTTACAGCGCTGCACAAGAACTCAATAATCCCTCTTAGGCCAACCTATGAAATTATATTTCCTGGAGAGAAAACTATAAAACGGAATCTTGAGTGCAAGTAAAATAGAGTAGTGGCGCTGGCTTCCAGATCCTGAGCAGTATATTAAGTGAAGCTAGTTTTATCCTCAAAATCGTTGTTCTTGGGATCATAAGGATTTTACAATCTGAAGATGATATCTTTTTATTACGGTGCACTAAGCACGCTTTTGTGCGGAGTATTTAATTGTATTGTTTCGCTTTACTAAAGAAGTTTTAAATTAGCGCTACCTTTCGCCAACGCCCACTTTGCAAGGTGATAAAACCCAAGCATTTTTAATTCTTACCTCTCTTATTAGCTAATAACTTTTGCTGTAATGAATTTATCGCCAACAAGCAATAATGTAAATTAAAACAGCCAAAATAAATTTGTTATATTTGTGTACAAAAGTATATACATATATAATGCATGTTATTTAAGCTTTTGCATTATTTTTACAAATGGCTTCTGTAATATGAAAATGGAAGTAGAAACTAGTGACAAGTTAAATGTTTCTGGAAATAAAGATTAAGGAATGATTTGATGTAAATAAAAATAATATTGTGTTAAATGAATTATATAAATGAATGAATTATTGATGTAAAATGAAACGGTATTATATTTTATATCAATGAGAGATGGGAATTATAATATCATAGATTTGTATTACAAAATATTAAATTTCCGTCTCTATTGATGCACCTATCCATCAACTAAACGATATATTTGATAAATCAAAGAATAATTAAAAAATGTGAGTTAAGATTGAAAAATTTGTTTCACATCATATTTTATAAAAAAAAATTAACTAATAACACATTTCTAGACACTGAAAGTGTAAGCATTAATGTAATTCGATCTTAAGTAAACTTCTACTACCTAAGTCAATTACCATTGTAACACGCTTGATAATTTATCAACAAAATAATCTCCAGTTTTGTACCTAAATCTCCCTTCAAGATTATGATCTAAATGTTATCAAATATTGCTAGGCAAATTTTGCTATTTAAATAAATAATTTCTACAGGAAAAAAAAACAGAAACCTCAATAACAAAAAATATTATAATATATATAATTTGTGAATGTGCTATTCAAAAAAAATTTTACTTTATATTAAAAAGAAAGTTTACATTATATCATTTTATTTTATGAAAATCAACCAATTCAAATTCTATGGGTTTTATAAGACCATTCAAAACATTCTTTCACCAAATATAACCATAATTTTATCTTATTTTCAATAAGGATTGCAAAAGTTAATTCAAAAATAATTTTCATTGCCACAAATTATTTTTTGAATATTTTGTTATAAAAAACAAGCATCAGCTTATTTTTAAAGTAAAACCCTGTGAAAAATTTGTTCTTCATAAAAAAATTAACACTTTTGGAAGAATTTCTACAACTTCAGAGTCAATTTGGCTTCTTTCTTGTAAGCATTTCTATTCAAGTATTTCTTTAAATTTACATATTAGTGGATTGATTATAAATCCAATTGTGTTTTTTCCCCATTCATTATATGTTCAAATAATATAACCTTCTTAGACCTCAAAATAATATTTTCAGTCATTAGATCTCAGAATTTAATTATTCTTTGGAGCTCTATTTTATGTTTTGAATGAGGAAATATGGTTATTCTCCTTGAATATATGAATAACATATTTCAAACTATTTTTTCTTCAACATCCAAATCAAATTATTTTTAATTCGCCTTGTTTCTCTGTAATTCACTGTTATTATTCTTTTAATTCAATATTTGTTTATTTCTCCTTGCGATTTAGTGTTACGTAAATTTTAATCACACATCACGAATGAATCTCTCTATAATGCTTATGAAAAATTGACTTACAAATGTTTAAAGTTTAACAAGTACATGAGAAAATTAAATTAATCCGATTTCTGTGACTTTTTCTAAAATTTTAATATTTACTTTATTTTTAATTAAAATATCTTTTAATCAAAAATGGTTCATATTCTAATTAAAAAATAATGTAATTTACTTTATTTTTTTAAGAATATTAGAATATGAACCAATATTTTCTGTTATTCTTAATATAGATAGAACAAATAAAAACACCATTGTGTACATCATCGGTAATTTCTATTGCTGTATATTTTTGCTCACCACAAAATACTTTTTCATGAATTTGTATGGGAAATTTATTATTTTATATAAAACTGCCCTTATTTATTTAAACTATGATTCGTATTGAAACGCAGTATTAATTTGGAAGAAAAAAAATCCGTGACATATATGAAGGGTTTTTCATATTTTTACATAAGCCACTTATATCCAAACATTTGTCGTACTTTGAGCTTCAGAATTTCTGTTACACTCTTCTGTCATCACTTCGTGAAGGATACATTTTCCAATTCTTCATCTCTTGGAAACGCTTATCACCCAGAAATTCTTCCATGTAGAAATTGCTAGAAACAAAATCTGGATTATTAAAAATTTTTTCTTTCGGTTTTCTAGGTTACAAAAAGTACTTCTTAGGTTACAAAAACAATATGAGATAGAGGAGAATATGTGAAAATTTCCAAATTCATCAGAGAGCATTCTTTGAGAAATAATTAGGATGATTCGTCGTAATTTTCTTAAAGGTACGCAAAAGGGGATTTCTTTAATGATATATTTCAATCGTAGTCACGTTTGATTTGGAATGCAATACCTCCTTGACTTAATGAACCGATAGCAGTAGATTCGGGAATTCTAAAATCCATGATCAAATAATATAAATACTGAAATAAGGCCTCTGTACCCTGGTTGGTTAGGGTATCATTCTCATTACTAGAAGATAGGGAATTCAAAGCCCAATTTAACCGAAGATATGACATGTTTACTAAAGATGGCTGAGGCACATTAGATAGGTCTTGCTACATGCATACTTAGCAATGAAAGTGAGGTCCGAACAGTACCTTGTAATTTCGAAACACGCTTAGGTGACGCCGTCACACCTGAGATGGCACTTTCCTCTCCATATTCACACTACACCAACGGAAAGACTTTAGACGTCACAGATAAACATGTACACGTCCCCAAATTACGGAGCTCCAGAAACTTAGTGATGGAAATCATGGTCACCCTCCGTATGTGGCCCGAGCCAAATGATGCTCTAATTTGCTGGTCTCAACGAGAAGCGGCGGGAATCTATTGAACTCTATAGATCTCGATTGCAATGTCCTCCTAGTGAAATGATACCTCTGGGGTGCCAAGTCAAATATTAATGAGTGTTCTGCTTCGTTCCTGCTTAAACTGAGGAAACTCGCATGCAGATGCTTCAATCAACTGATATAGCATAACTCTGGGCTAGGTACTGGGAAATATACGGCGGTGTATATACAAATATTGAAAGATTATAAGTGATTATGTAGCAAAGTGAAAAAAAATCATCTGATAATAGTTTTTTAAGTACTTTTTCATTATTTAAAACAAGTTTTTATTTTCACTTAACGGTCATTTATTTCTGAATAACCTTTGTATAAATAGTTTGGTTCACTTTTAAACCATTATTTTTCTGGTTAAACTGATAAAAAAAAAATTATCTCATTTTATGGACATTTATTTATAATCTACGTCTCGAGAAAATCCTTAAATATGTATTAATAAATGGTGTATTTCATTGCTCAGATAAATTTTTCAATCAATAATTAGAAATACACTAAGTGATGTCTTCGAATGAAAAATGTCACATTCATACGAATTCTGAAAATGATAAAACTGAAGATAAAACTCAAAATCCAATGTACGAAGACAGTGGATGGAATCCTGATAAAGCCAAACTGATACTGTATATATTATTATTATTATGTTATAAAATATTAAATTTTATGTTTACCAGCGGGTGACCGAGATCCGCTCGGAGAAAACTTTCATAATCGCGGTATTTCCTAATCACATTCTAATTTTCTTTCATAATCGCGGTATTTTTCTCGTTGAGATGCATTAAGTTCCATCAATATATCCGAGATTCGTTCCTTGCTACGCTGCTTGACTGCTCTTGCCTGGCGCAACGGCGTTATCATCGGGTCTTGGATATTCAAAGCGTGCATATTGGTCGATAATGTGAAAGATGCGGCTTCAGATGCTCCCGACATGTTCAATTGGTCACGGTTGACAACGAATTCGTAAATATGCTTCCGTTCATCCGCTTCTTGAAAATTCTTGTCCAGGAAAAGGCGTCGATGAGAGAGGTACTGTCGAGCATAAAAGACGATGTAAACTCCTCAGGAAGACGCATCATCTTGGTGGTTGTAAGCGTTGCGAGGTTCCACGATGCATCCTTTCAGCTTTTCATTCGTAACAACGGTATTCAAAACGTGTCGCAGTATTTTTCTCAAAACAGCATCGATGGGCAGCGGGTTGTCGACTGGATCGCAGACTAATAGTTGACGTTCTCCATAGCTTGCTTCGTAAATTCCTAGCATCCAGTGCCCGCCTCTATCCATTTGAGCTCTCTTGTGAATGGGAATGAGTAGCACGTCGAATCCTTGTTGAACTTAGTATAGATAGTTGGAAGCCTTGTTCTGGTCGCTGATATCGTTGAGAAGAGCCATTCCTTCATAAGCGCCATCCGCTGTTGTAACGTAGAAGCGTGCGACAAATTCAGGGTGAAGTACGGCAACTTTGACGGTCGGGTAAGCTTGTTCGGCGTAATGGAGAAGCATTCTGACAATGACGGTATCTTCTAGTTGTCTATTTGCAGGTAGAATTGAACTGATCGCTTGTTGTTCCAAAATTCCGGCTCCTTGAAGAAATTCATGTAGAGGTGCGTTCTGCATGTTGAAAATGTAGCTTGAAATCTGATGAATGTTGAAATGTCGGACTTTGTTGACGGTGATTTGAAATCGAAATCAGTTCCTTAAATGCTTTTTTGGAGATTGGAATTTTGAACGAATCAAAAAGAACGAATCTTTTTAGTTAACGAACGAGCACTAAATTCAAAATTTCATTAACAAATTTCCCTTAATAAAATGCAGTGGAATTAGAATCGTACTTTTTTAAAAGAAAATTTAGTAAAAATATCAAAGTTATCCTTATTTTTTTTTCTTTTATATTTGTTTTACCTTAATTTTGTGATTTAAAAATAATCGTGTGGTCATCAAACTTTATTAGTTCGCCATATTGGCTATAGATGGCAGCACGTTACCGCTTGAAACCTATTAGGCAATAGACAAAGAAAATTTAAGTGCTGCCATCTATAGCCATTATAGCGAACTAATAAAGTTTGAAAATATCCTATCTGTAACACCGAACTGCTCGACCGTAGCGCTTCAAAACCGGCGCCAATCGATTCCTCATGGCCAAAAACCCTAGACTACCAAGTTTACCGGAATTTATTAATTCTGGGGTGATTTTCGAATTGGCAACCATTCCTCGTATTATAGTATTATATGCAAAAATTAAACTGGAACACGATCCAAATTTTAAGACTACATCTGTTTATCTATCAAACGTAATTCCTACAAGTTTGTACTAAGTGATTTGTTCTAGAAACCCTTTCACTATAAAAAAAAGTAGCAATATGAACATTGGAACTGAAAAATGCTATTTAAAAATCTTACAAAAATAACTATAGTTAGGTTTAGAACTATAGGAATTTTGCTTTCAAAACTATTAATTATTGTATGTATTAATGTTGTTCAATGTATGAATGGGAAAGAAAATTAAAATAAGTAATATAATAAAATAACATTAAGATACACCTTTTTAATTTCATTCCTTTAATGAAGTCATCTTACAATCAAAATTAATTGGCCATGCTTAAACCGTTTACCCCAGGACAGCAATGCATTGTAAAATTTTATTAGAAAACACTTTAGAACAGTTTTAAATGACTAAATAAAAATATACCAGTGTTTTTGTGAGTTTTTTTTTTTTTTTTTTTTTTTTTTTTTTTACAAAATATTCAGCTAGATTAGTTTTAAACTGATTAGTGTTTTTTTAAATTAAATATTTCGAGTAAAGTAGCCCATATACATCTTGTTCGAAAAATATAAAAAATAAATGCTGTTTTTTGTATACGTATTTCAAATCTCTAGCAATATTTTTTTCTTAAAAATTTAAAGTATTAACAATTGTTAAAAAAAAAAAAATAACATTAAAAAGTTGCTTAAAACATTAATACATGCGAAGTTAAAAATAAATTTTTCCCTCGCAGTTAATCAGTCCTTTTTCTATTTCGTCCTATCCGGAAAAAACTTTATATTTTTGAAAGCAAAAAATCCTTTTGAAAAAAACTAAAGAAAAATGCTTATTTAAAACATTCATTTCGCTACAATATTAAATAATTAGAACTATAAGTATTTTCTCCTCTATAGATTGTACATTAAAAAAATTATTTCCTTGTATATCTTGTACGTTGTAGTTATGAATATTTGAATAAAATTGGTAACAAGTATGTAACTTATTTTTAAGTTAATGAAAATAAATGACATAGAAATAATACACATAGAATCTCTTGTTTCAATACTTAAGAAGTTTGTTTCATTTACAATCTTTTATTTATTTTATGCTTTATGCATTTACATATCAAAATTAAAACATTATGTAACGAA
>JAPDSC010027528.1:53293-71925 GCA_026290005.1 Latrodectus geometricus
CTCTCTCTCTCTCTCTCTCTCTCTCTCTCTCTCTCTTCTTTTTTTAAAAAGCCATTTAAATAATGCCTATGTTGAGAGTAAAATCTGTTTTTAGTCTTTTAAGTTCAACGAATAAAATTCTGGACAAATTCATCAAATGGTGAAGCCAATTAAAAAAATTTGTGCAAATTCATTCCTAATCAGAAATAAATTCTATGAAAGTCGGAAGAAAAATTTTGAGGAGCATCCTTTATGTATTTATTGACAAGAAATATAAAATTAGAAAATATTCATTTAAAAATTGAGCTTTATACAAATCGAATTAAACTCTATACTATTTGTAAAGTTGTTTTACTCCTTAATTGAATTAACTTTATAAATCGAATAGTTTAATTTGATTTCTTAAGTTAACTTGCTTTATTTTCCTCTTGCAAATTATTTGCCTAAAAGATTTTCAAAGAGAATAATTAAATTTCGAACATCATAATATAAATAATGTGGATTTTATATGCAAATATATTCTTAAAAATATTTATAAATTAATTTGATCTGATTATTCTCAAATTACCAAAAAATATTAAAAGTGAATCAGCAATGCACAACTTTCAAGAAATCTTTTTTTTTTTTTTTTTTCCTTAATAAAACAGTGAAAAATATTCTACAACAGTTGGAAAAGAAAAAAATTATTTCTAAATGTGTTTCACACACATTATTAAATAAATTAAACAGATATCCTTCAAGTTACATACAAAAGATTTATTTCCTACATAGCTTGACTCAATTAAAAAACTATCTTGCAAAAAACTTTTTTTACTAGAAATATTGCTTTCAAAAATTATTACATTCTACTTCTAAGTAAATGAGAATTCTGAATATGGAAGTAAAGTTAAGTTAGTTAAAAACACTCTATTGTTTTATTTAATGTTTTGTGTGACAAGATTAAAACAACCATATAATACTACTAGCTATGAAGATTTTCGAAATACATAAATGTTTTCCCACGTACAGTGGTAACATTTTATGGCAGTGAATATAGAAAATGAATAAAGTACTTAAATTTAAACTTATTATCATGCAACAACTAAACTTAGGTAAGTTATACATTTAATTCATTTAGAAATTACTTAAGTATTTTTTTTAGCTTAAAATCTAATATTTTTAAAGAAAATGTCAAATTAAACACAGAAAATCCGTCCTGAGTTAAGTCTAGAAATGCTGAGAGATTTATAAATTTTCACATAAACGCTGGAACTGTATAGGAAAATAGTACTGGCATCTATATACAAGCAGCTTAATTCCTAAGTTATTAGAACAAGTGTCTAGATAGTCAACATAACTGTATTCCACCTGCCATCATTTGTACATAAGAACATACCTTGGCACTCTGGTGGAAATCCATTGTGACAGTGGCTCCCAGGCTGCTCTGTCTAGACTAACAAGTGACACTGTTTTCCTTTGATAGTTGCAGACAAATCTACCCTACTTGTGAAAAATACCGTGACCATCCAGTTTCACCGGATCACATTCTGTGTTGCATCGGACTTCCTAAAACAGACTAATCCCATTATTATTACATATTTTTTATGGTCAACAACCTTCGAAGCTGATCTGACGAATGTCAGAATTTTTTTTAATATAAACAACAATAACAGCAAATGCAGGTATATAAAATAAAATATATATTTCTTTTACTTATATAAATTAAAGCTGTGAAGCACAAAATTGTCCACAGCTTTAATTAGATAAATGTGTTAATTATAATAAAATGAGTGTAGGTCATTTTGTAATTTGTTCATGAAAATAACAATCGACACATTCCTTGAATACCAACAGTCATAAAATACTTTCTCATACCTAGAAGAACACGTTTTCACCCGTAGAAGTCATCCACATGGAAGAGTAAGACCTGTCACCATGTCTCTACACTGGTAGAAAACGAAACTAAAATTTCGAGTTCCCGTTAACTGTCTGACTTTCAAGCATATCTTATTAAAATCTAATTTCGTTATTCTGTCCTCGAATAAAATTCTCTTGTCCTACATTTGCTTTTACTAGACGCAGTATTATGTTGAGCTACTAATACTGACTATTCTATACAGGCACCCCGCGTGTTGTTCAGTCATTAAGCAGTCGAAATTTTCTCTGGCATTTTGCGTCTATTTAATGATGAATGTTTGAAAGAAAGTCCAAAACGTTATTTAAATCACCTAACTAGTTAGATTTTTCATTTTGAATAAAAGCAGTAATTTGACATATTTAAAATTTTTTTATAAAAGTTTTTTCTTATATTTTCATTTTGAAAACAAAGAAATCGAAACCATTGTACTGGTGAAAAAAGTTTCTAATTTTTGCTTTAGATGGAAATTATACAAGAACTAATTTTTTGTAACGGTTAATTATCAGACAGAATAGTATTCAGTTCTCACTTACATCAAACTGTTACTGTTCACAAACGCCAGTGCAAAGAATATTATCATTTATATATTAGAAATATTTTTTTATTATTCTTTTATTTGTATGACTTTAGATTTAAATGAATTTCTGAAAACACATCACTAATGAAAGACATTGTAAATTTACAAACAAAATTAAAATTAGAAAGGTTCCATCTTATATAACTAATAATAAACCACGCTAATAATTTTTTAGTCATATTTACAATGTGAAACATTCCAAACATTTTGCAATAAAATACTTTTTATGAAAAACTTTTTTCAACCCCTTTTCCTCTTTCAATTGTTGGACTTAAATGGTCTCATCAACAAAAGCAGATATAATCTTAGCTCACAGTTTATGTTATTGCAAGTCATTTTAGATCATGATTTGTTGAAATGATTCTTTATATATAATCAAATATAAGAAATAATATTTTACTTTAATGTTTCTTAAATTCATTTAACTTGTATGGTACTGTTTGCTTTGGATTTCAAAACAATAACATGTGTTGTTGAGAAATTGATAAAAATGTCATCCATAAATCTAATGTTGTACAGCGTGTAAGTAAGCAACGACATGTTTGTAGATTTTCTATTTTTTTTTAAAACATTAATAATTAAATGATATTTATAGCTGCTATAAATGCTAATAAAACTAAGATTTCTAATCTGAGAAGGGTTACTTTTTCAATTTCATCAACTCTGCCTTTTGATTCTATTCAGTTCACCGAAACCTTGTCTTGTGTGTTTACACTTAGATACGTTGTAGTTTCACACGTTTCCAGACTAGTGCCACGGTGGGCATGAATCTTGATGTCACCACCAGCCTTAATAAGGCAAAAGGATCAGCCTTGTGATAAGAATCTCTTCTCGATAAAGAGTATCATTGAAACTACAGTTTTTCAAAATATTTTTTCCAACTAGGCTAGAAAGTGCATCGTGGTACTTCAGTTGCCAGGATATTTGCTACAGACATTTGGATCAAATAAGAAAAGGAGTTATAAATCTAACAATATCTTCCCAATAGTGTTCACAATGGTTTGTTTATCTGGCTTAGCAGAAGTATTTACATTTAAAACACTTCGTAGTATCTAATCAAAAAATCCAAACTATTCCGAGCACATTAATAGAGTCAATTATTATATGATCTGAGAAAATTGAAGGATGTAAGTCAAATTTTTCTCTTTTCCCATGTTTAAACAATTCTAAACGTTGTCGTAGTTACTTAACTATTTCCTGGGTGATATTAAAGCTTCACACTTAATTTCTTTTGATTGATGACAAGAATTTAGAACGTCTTCAAAACAGATGTAATGATCAAAATAGATTATTTGAAGAAATTAGTTGATCATCAATTGTTAGTTAAATTATCAAATAGCTGAAAAATCATAGGATATTTTTCAGTAAATTGCGAGATGTGATACCTTGCTGTGACAAAAAGTAAAAATGGGATCTCATTTAATCCGAAATGTAGACATTTAAAATTGAATATTTGGATGCTTATGTGATTTACATTCTGTAAACCAAGCTTCCTTTTCCTGAAAACGTACTACATCCTTTCAGTGACCTTCAATAACTATTCGCGGAAGTGCCTTTTCTGTATCAGCTATAAAGTCAAATTTGAAGTTAATGAGAAAGTCAAGTAATTTCGGATTTTAATTTATCTTAGTGCTTAAAGAATAATTTTTAGATCATTTATTGTTTCATATGATTAGAATTGTTCCTTCAAAAATTATTATATTTTTAATAATAAAACTATCTTTAATTATAGCTATATTGGGAAATTATTAAACTGGTCGGGAGGAGAGATTCTCTCTTTTTTCCTCAACCTTTTTTATACCTAAACTTAAATAATCCTCAATTGTTTCTTTGCATTGTAATTGCAATTCACGTTTATTGTTTGATGTTTTTATTAGGCTTAAAAGACACCGTTTAGCAACACGATCGTTGCTTATGTAACTCTCTATAATTTTTCCTTTACGGAACCTTGTCTATGTAGCTACCATGTTCAAAATTAAGTGTTTTTGTAAATTTCTATTGCATTATCTTTATCTCATGTAGTGACATAGCCTTTTATTTCCAAAGGTAAAAAATCAGAAAATTGTTTGATATTATTTATTGGAAACGTTAAAATGACAAGTATTTTTGTTGCATGGTTAAATTTTCTTAAGCTTTTTTTTTTACCATGCACCCAAATTTTGCGTTTTGTAAAAGTTAAGTCTCAAGTATAACCATTAAAATGATTATGAAGCTGCTTTTATCAGCACAAATATTTTTTCTAGGTGATAAAATGCCAATATGCTAAACGTATGAATGCCAATGCTGTTACGATAAAAAAAATTCCCTTTTCTTTTTCAAAGGATTTAAAAATATAAGAAATAGTAATCCTTAATTTGTTTATAATATTTTGTGCTGGACGTATTCAAAGATGTATTCATTCTAACCTTTTTAATTCCTAAAGCATCAGCTACTTTTTTAGACACTGCCTATATTCTCAATATCAATTTAATATTGGAGAATATAGGCAGTGTCTAAGTATTTTCTTTTTTAAAATGAATAACAGCCGATACCAAGACAACTGATTTTTGATTACCTTTTATATTCGGCATTTCTGGCTTAAAAAGGAGAAATGAAATCATTGACTTCATAGTTTCTAATAAAAAAAAAGATGCTGAATCACCATTTTTTTATCCCAATGTAAGAAGTGTTATTTTTTTTTTTTTAGTCAAGGTCAACTGTGTATTATATTCGAGACAAAAAGGATGAGTGAGAAATTTCCCTCGTAGTAGTTAGAATATTACTGCCCTTTTTGTGCAATTTTTAGCATCTAATGCAAATATTATTAGCCTTAATAAATTGCTTTCTCTCATCAATAATCATTTTAAGTGTCTTCTGAAATCTATATATTAAATGAAATGATTCAGAATTATAATACATTTATATCTGTTATTGTCATTTTTAGAAACAAAAGTTTTAGTTTAGTTAGGATTAATACTGTTTTATGGGACAAATTTTTCAAATTGCTTTGAGAAATAATCCTAATAATGTTCTCTATTTTTTATAAATGAATAAGCAATTCATTTGATTTAAAAATTTCAATTGTTGACAAAAAGTTCAAAATTCCGTTTTTTTTTTTTTTTTTTTTTTTTTTTTAAAAATAAAAAGTTTATTCTTACAGTGCTGATAAATATTACTTCTGAGAGTGAGTCTCTTATATCCTAAAGTATTTAAAGATTTAAATGTTCATTTAACTAATTGCCACACGCAGTCAAAGTTATATTTCCTAAGTTGGCTTATAATAAATTTTATTAAAATTCATAATCAAACAAACATAAGAATCTGCATGTAAATGCTTGTTTTCATATCATCGCTCTATTAAAGTTTCCCTTACAATTTGGAAAGTTTCAGATACGCTTTCTAATTTCTAGTATCATTTTTTAACAAGGTTTTTTTGTAATATAATTTTTTAAAATTTGTTTAAGTTTCATTATTAATAATTAAATCAAAGTAATTTTGAAAAGAGACAAATTCTTCGCGACGCTTGTTAATGAACTAGAGAGTGTATTGAACTAGAGGTTTCATTATATAACAGAGTTACCAGTAACCTGTTGTTGTTGTTACATATGACACTTGGCAAAGCCAAGCTCACCCGTATGGAACTGGACGAATGAAATCTAGCACTTGAATTATTTTAGAAAGAATTTGCAGTATTTTTGTTTTCTGAAATAGGTAACTTTTTGAGGCTTGCCTCGATTGTTTCAAATCGTCTTTCAGAAAAATTTAGTTCATCTTCACAATCCTTGACGATTCTTTTTCTCTATGTGCCACTTTTTTTTATAAACTATCTAGTTGACTTAATAATGATTCCAAATTTTTCAATTTGTTTTTCCACATCTGTTATGGAAAAATCGTCTGTTTTTTTTTTTTACTTTTTAATAGAGAAAGTCTTCCTTTTAGGAAGCCTGAAAAATGTGCCCATAGTATAATTTCTTCACCCCACAGACGAATCGAAATATCAGCCATTTATGTAACAATGATTATGTTAATCTATAAATTCAATATGGTAATATTTTATAATGTATAAGTAAGCAATAAAATTTCGTAGTTTTTTTTATTGATGTAATTAAACAATAATAAATAAAAAATAAAAAGTAGTATGCTTTAAAGATATGTCAAGATTCATTTAATTTTTAACAATAATTTCTAATTTTATTCATTAAATATTCTTCATATAACTTTCTAGTTGCAGAATTCTTTGAAGAAAGTGGACAGAAATATTTCTGTACTTTCATTAAATTGAGTTGAAGAATTTTGTTATTGCAAACAGAATCAGGTAGGCCTTTGAAGATTCTGAAGAATCTACAGAAAATTGATTGACGCTTTATCATTCCTCCTTTTCTTGTGATTAGTTATTTTTTGTTGATTAGCTATAATTTATTCATAATTAAATTACTTATAGTGTATATCTATTGTTTTATTTATCATAAATTTTATTATACATTTAATATTGAAAAATTCTTCTCATATATGTAAATCTTATTTATCAAGGGAGTCTAATAATAGTTTTAGATTTTTATTGTTACAACTGGTGTGATATGGCTTTCCTAAAGTCCGATTTTTATGTTTTTCATAATGATTTTACTTTTTATATTTTTTTTAATATAATAAATAACAGCTTACAAAAATTGTCAAATACCTTTACGGGAACCCCAAAAAGTATTAGAAATGCAAGAGTTCTATTAATGAAATAAAAAAGTATTTTTAAGAAAAATAATTTTAGAAGCCTTGTTTGAGTTTATATCTTCCTCGAAATTCCTTCCCTGCTTTGATATATTAAATGATATTTTTTCAACTGATGTAATATTAATATACAACATATTTTAGAATAGCCAAGATGACAATCATCATAAAAAGTTAACTAGAGTTTCATTATAAAAGTACTAAACTACCAGGTAAATAATTAGTGTTAATATGATTAGTGGGGATGGAAATAATAATGAAACAAATCAAAGAAATCTCATAGTAAAATATCAAAAATTATCTTATATACTTCTGTTTAGAAAGAAAATGTTAACATCATTGCAGCGTATAGTAACTTTTTGGCATGTATATTTTTAACGGAAAATCTGACATAATAAATTATGTAACATTCCTGAATTTTAGATTACTACAAATTTTTTCCGTATATATAGTTCTTTTAAACCCTATACTAACACAATAATAGGTATGGAAGCAATTTTCATTACTGAGGAAAAATAACACTTAAATATTCTCAAAAACATATTTTTTTCAGCCTTAGGAGCGGATCTCCTCCTTGTCATTATTTTAAAAGACTTAATATATTTTGAGTTGGCGAAAGCATGAATATTAATTTGCAACGTGTTCTCATTTCAACAAACGAAACCTAAACCAAAACAATGAAATCGTGGGCGATTTTTTAAGATACTGCATAATTTTTTTTAATCTCGAATTAATGTTCGAAGGTTTTCAATTTTACTGTCCTATAACACTCAGGTTTGTCTTAACTTATGTACAATCTCTATTTTCAATTGTAATCAAGCTGTGTTGATTTTTATAATTTTGAACTTTTGACACACATTGGTGTAAAATTTAGTTCCATTTATCTCGGAACAATGAACTTAACTCTAGGTTTTGAAAGAATATAATATTTTAATTTATATTATAGTTATATGGAATAAGAAATTTATTATAATTAAGAAGTTACTTGATTCATTTATACGATAATATCTATATTAACATAATCAGTAATTGACCTGATTTTAATTTTATAATTATCAAATAAATGCGAAACATTATTTCAATTATGCAAAAATCTGTCACAAATAACTGTTATTTTTCGTTTAGTAAAAGTAATTTGGAAATATATAAAAGTTCTACTTTTGTCTGTTGCTTATAGATTTTTTCTTGTAAAAAAAAATAAAGTAAATTTAAATATAAAGAGTAAAATATTTCTTAAATTTAGGATCTTACTTTTATACAAACTATTAGAATTTTTTTTTCATTTTCTTCTATTAAGTTATTTTAATATAAAGTTAAAACTGAATATTTCATAAAATTCTGTTTATTAGGAAGTATACTCTTCTTGGTTATATTTATCTGAGATAATCCTTATGATTATATATTAGTAAAAGCAAATACTAAATTTCTTCATTTAAAAATAAATCCTTAAGTTATTAAAATTGAGAAATAAGGCTACTTGGTTTTAATTGTGAAGAAAAAACCAAAGTAATAGAATTTTATTGATTAAATGTGTGTGTACCATTAATGTGAAATTAATTATAAAATTCATATATGATATGAATAACCATATATGTAATTGTTCAGTGTATTTTTTGTTTTATGATGAAATATTTAAATAAATCCATGATAAACTGATATTATCCAACTGGAAAAAAATATATACTTTTATTTTATTTATATGTCATTGAATATTAGAACTTGTTGAATCTTTAAAGAATTTAATGCATTTGAAATTTTACATAATTTTGCGTAAAAAAAGGAAAGGAACTTTATATTTGATTGGATATGATAAATTCTTAAATATTATATTTTTCAAACTCTTTTTCCCAGTAATGGTTGATTTGTCAACATATCAGTATTTTATGATTTGTACAAAGATGCTTACAAATATTGAAGACCTATAAGTCTTTCAGCTCATTATCATTCTTTCATAATTTTTTGTTGATTCCATTATTGTTATAAGTATTTTTATTTATGCTTGTTCTTTCTTATACTTGATTGTTAATTTTAAATATTTTCATGGAAAGTTTTTAAATACCTCTTTTTTTTTTTTTTTTTTTTTTTTTTTTTATAATCAATGAGAATATTTTTCTATGTGCCATTCCAAAAAACTAAAATAAGAAAGAAATTTGTGAACAGCATCCATATTTTTGATATTAAATATTGCTATATGTTATTATTGTGTTATATTCTAAGACTCAAACTCCTATTGCATCCTTAATATTATACATTTGACATGATATTGTAAAAAATTTTGTTAATTTTTCAATATATACAATGCACTTAAATAAAAGATACTTGAATTAAACTCCTATGCACACTCATCATTTCCTTTTGATATTTAATAATTGTTTTCAAACCTTTTTAAATTATAATGCTACTAATTTGTACATGTTTTAAATATTCTGACATTTAGTTATAAATGAAATATTCAAATGGAAAAAAAAATGTCTGATTAAATGATGTGACAAATAACTCATTGTTCTCTTATATTTTCATTGTAAAATGCAGTCTACCACAACTGCTTTTACATTTGTCTGTTTAAGTCCAAGATTATTGTCTATCCCAACCTCTGTTAGGCATTTACTATTGTTGCAGCAGTCGATACTGAATTATCAGCAATGGTTAACATTCTAACCTTTGGTTCAATAGTTCATGGATTCAAATCCCACCTTTTAATTGTAATAGTTCGAATTCCACTTTAGACTATTATTTCCTGTCTAATAAATCTTTTTGTGCACAAAATGACCATTGAGTAAAAAGACAAACTATATCTTTAACAATTTATCATTAAACAGCTAAATTTTCTTTATAGTTTCTACATTTGTGGAAATTAAAAGTATATTGTTAATTTCATGTTAGTTTTCTATTATCATTTCTATATTTTAATGGTATAAACAAATGTCAAAATTATAACATTTTTGCAAAATTTATTAGCTTGTTTTAAACACAGTGGTGTAAGTGCTTTAAATTCTCATACTTAACTTCTAATTTATATGAATGCTAAATTTTTAAGCACAAGAATTAATAAATTTTTTTTAATTCCCATGGTTAAAATCTTATTTATTTTTTCCCCTGTTACATTAGTTTTATTCTTTTTCTCAGTTGTAAAATTCCTTCTCAGAAACATAATTTTTCTTTCTAGGTTGTATTCTGCTTTTAGAATATTTATAAAATTTAATGCTTAGTTTTTAATACTTTAAAAGAGCATTTCCACTTTCCCATATCTTTGTTGTATTAATTAAACTCTGAAATGTAGGCATGCAACTCACTGGAAATGTTTCCATATTCAATTATTAACTATAAGTTGATCTATTTTATATTACCCTTATAATGAATTTTGTTTCTTTGTTATTGATGATGACAGAAATTTCTTAACATGTTTTACAATTT
The DNA here is from genome assembly GCA_026290005.1 of Latrodectus geometricus. Taxonomy (NCBI): domain Eukaryota; kingdom Metazoa; phylum Arthropoda; class Arachnida; order Araneae; family Theridiidae; genus Latrodectus; species Latrodectus geometricus. The sequence goes on from JAPDSC010027528.1 coordinate 63,862, forward strand.
TTTCTAAAATTTAACAATTTTTACAGATTTTAAAAACATTGTGACTTCATTTTTTATATTATTTTTAATTCCCCCTTAACAGTAATATAAATATTCTTCTTCCTGTGGAATAAAATTTAAAATAAATTTATTATATCTTAAGAAGTGACTTTGTATATTTCTCTTTTCGAAATATAAAAAAAGTTTTGTCACTTGCTTATGATAAATAATTATACTTACCATTGGTTTTGAAAACTTACAAAAAGTATGTTAATAACTCTAGTTACTATTAATTCAATTGTTAACACATGTATTTATGATAAAGTTCCTTTAAAATACTCTTATCTTCAGTTTAAAATTTAATTAACTTAGGGAAAAATAATTTTTCTTGGTTTCTTCATTTATATTGGAAAGGAAATTTTTATTACTAAAATATTATATACAAATGTGTAAACAGAAATGATCCATTTGTAATATACTCTTAATTGTGTAAAGTTATCTTATAAATAATGTGTTATCAGCTAGATTTTGGAATGCTATATGATAAGTTAAGAATTAATGACTGATAAATGGTTATAATTATAGTATAAGATTTTAATTTACTGCACACAGAAAAAGTTAAAAATAATAAAAATAATACAAGTTAAAAATAATACAAAAGTTTCACATGATATAGATGTATGAGAAATTTATAATATCAGTAGATATTGTATAAAATATTTTTTTAAGTCATAAATAGAAACAGGATAATTGTAAAGTTTGTTGTAAACCAACTATTTCATTTAAGAAGTGGTTACTGATTGAGTTCAGTAGACCATCCTAGAAACTAAGGTAAAACATGTTATATTTGATTTTGCTATGTTGAAGAAACCTTGTGGTTTAAAAACTATTTATAGATCTATGTTTAAAAATAGTTGTTGATGTAATGCATTCTCCATTGAAGTTTACTTGGTAAAAATCCATAACCCCATGATATCAAATATAAATTTAAAATGCTCTTATCTTCTTTTTAACTTACATCTAATTATATATATTTAATAGTATTTTATATACTTATAATGTTTTTAATTTAAAAAAATTTTTAGCACTTGTAAAAAAATATTAGTTTCTATAATCGATACATTATTTTGCATTGTGTAAATATATTCTTATTTGTTGTTTCACTTATAATTACATGGTGTTATATTTTTGCTTTGTATCACTTTCTTAGTTTTTATCACTTATTTTATAAAATTACTTTATGCATATACTTGTATATAATGGTCTATCTTATTCTTATATTTTTAAATTACCATCTTATGCAATTTCAGAAAGAAATAAAGTTTTTATGCTTTTCTTTCATGTGGATTTGAAAATGTGTACCTTTGAAAACATAGAATATTTATTGTACACTCTGTCTCAAACTATAGCTATCTAAAATATTTTTGTTTTTATTGATGACATGAAGATATAAAGTCAACTGTGTAAATTGTTATATCTTAATATTAAATAATTTTTATTTAATCATGATGATTTGAAAATTAATTACTTCTTACGAGTAATATCATTAAAATTAAACTATACATTATATATATATATATATATATATAATAACTGCTGACATGTTAAATAAAAATGAAAAAAATTATGGGTAGATTTATTTTTTGAAAAAGGTAAATATATATACCTTTCTCCAAAAATAATTCTATCCATAAATATTTTTTCATCATTTTTATTTAACTTGTCAGTTACTTTTTTTATTTATTTCTTACTTCAAAACTTCCTTTTATAGTTATATGATAAAAACCTTGCAGTTGATTCTACTATTTGTTTCCAGTTAAAGCTTCAAGATATATTGTTTCAAATTGAAAATATTAACATGTATTAGATTTTATATATGATTTTTGCTATTTCTTCAGATATTTTCAAAATGAGTACAAAGACTGTACGAAATATTCGAGAACCTCTTAAGAAACCACGACCCTTGAAATCTGTTGGCAGCTCTGATCAAATCAAATTTCACATTCAGGATCCAAAGGATTCTGTTATACAAAAATCAAAAGAAGGTATATTTCAATTTTCCTGAAAATAATTATAGTTATATTAAATATATTGTTTGCAAAAGAATATTTTTTAAAAGTAATTATTTATATGTATGAAATAAATAAATTTAAATTAGCTGTTTTAATTCTTCATCAATCTATTTTAACAGCCTAGTATTAAGTGAGATATCTTTATTATTTTCTTATATTTCCAGGTATTCTTTGTAAAAAAAATCATTGTATTTTAAATTTGGAAAATTACAAAATATATGAAGTATGTTAAAAATTCTTCACCTATCAGCTTTTTCGTAATTTTTTTAATCAAATTCTCCCATTTTACATTTATTTTGAATTTGGTTTATTAGGCATTTTAAATTTGATAGTTTTACTTCTGTATAGAAAAAAGAAAGTAATTTAATTGAGAAAATTATTTCTCTACTGTTTAAAGCCTTGGAACATGGTTCACTTATTAATATCTTTACAATATATTCATTCTTAATGTGGACTTTTTTGGTGATTCTATATTACCCCAGGCATTATCTCTGATGAAAAAGAGAGTCGCCAGATGTTGCAATTTAGTTAAGGAATAGTTAAAATGAAAGAGAAGATTTTATGTGCTGTTTTCAATAGAGTGATTCCCCTTAATTATACAACATTCCAGCTTATCTTTTTATTATAAAATACAAATCTTTCTTCCCTCTTAGTGCATATTCATTCTTGTGTTTATGATACCACAGACAAGATTATGGATTTTAGTTAATTTTGTTTCTCTGCTTTGTATGAGTATCATTGGCTTTTATGATTTTAATGTTATCTGATCCAGTATATTTGTTATTTTTTGATTGCTTGCTCAACATCATAAGTCTTAGTTGGATATGCTCCAATCCTTTGCTTTCCCTACTTAGGGTTATTAGAACATTAAGTGTAACTGCTTCTTCTTTTATCACTACCCTTAAGAAGAGTTTTGAACTGTTCAATCCTGCTAATCAGAATTTATTCCATATCTTCTGCAATTTTTACATTTTCTTTTTTGGGAGCTATATTTCTAAGATTGATGAGAATTCAATAATTATTAGTTGGTAAAACATTAAGATTCTTTTTTTGGTTTAAGATTCATTATTTATATATAGCTCACCTACATATGATCCCTTCCCCCTGTATAACCATTTTTTCCTTTTCTTAAACTTTAGTTCCTTTGTTTTTCATCTTTCTGTATCACCAGTTTATATGACTCATTCTTCCTTTTCGCTATCAGACATTGTTTTTCATCATATTATTGCTTTCCTCTTTTTGCTTGATACTCTGATATTGTTTCTCAGAAGCTTCCTTGATGATTTGTTTTCAATTATGACAAGCATTCTTCACAGGCAAAGTTTCCTCTTGAGATGTGATTTTGCTATCTAGTTCTTTTTTCTTTTACACTTTCTACATGTCTCAACTATCTTCAATTGTTATTTATTGATTCTTTTGGAACTTTATTCTCTTTTTTTAGAAATAGATATCTTGATCTTATGTCAAAGTTTTAAAATGATCGAAGAATGATGAGTCCATATTTGTTTCTCAGAATAATGTATGTCTAATAGACTATATCTGTGCCTTACATCTATTAACATGTGGTCAATTTTTTTAGATTTCTTCCATCAGGCGATCTTCAAATAGCTTTTTGGTTGTTCTTATACTTGAAAGTTGTACTACCAATCACCATATTGGTTCCAGGTGGCAAAATCTACAAGTCTAAGGTCATTGTTTCTAAAGTTACCCATTAATAAGCCTTATATCACTTGGCTGACATCCAACATAGTTCTTGTCAAGACAGTCATAAAATTCATACTTTTCCTTATTACTCTTATCTTGGATGGGAGCATGAATATCTATTCTTAAATTATTTTGTTTCTTAAGTCTTTTTTAATTTATATATCCTTTCATTCACTAGTTTGAATTCAAAAACCATATCTGTAATTCTTACTATGTTACTAGTTTCAAACTAGTATATCGTATTAGGGCATCTATAATATACTGATTTCATTTATCCTTTACTTTCTCACTAGTTCATCTCATTTATCCATTACTGCCTCACTAGTTCAATCATCATTTGTATTGCTAGAACATCTATTTTTATTTTCTCTGAAAGCTTGAAAGTTTTTTCAACATATAGTGTCTGTGCTTATAATTCATTATACAAAAATGTCAGTAACATATATTCATGTATTTTGACAAATATATATCGATGGTAAAAAAAATAATTGTTAGAATTTAACTAGGAATTGACATTAACTAGAAACTATAGACATGCTTTGTTTCTCCTTTGTTGATATTAAAAATAATTGAATATGTTAATCAATGAAAGTATTACAATCAGGAGGAATGTTTAGTAAAATTAATAATATATAAAATTATTTCTTTTCTTTCTTTCAGAAATATTAGCTGACCTAGAAATTTTGAATGTTAGCATTAGCAACTGCAACTTTGATGAAATAACAGCTGCTGATATTTCACGCATGTGTGCAATCTTGAAAAAGCGAGGAGAAGAACTTGATAAATTTAACAAAGGTTTTTTATTATTTATTGTGAAATTTTTCTGTGGCTCTAAATTATATTGAACTTATTCTTGCTTTCTTATGATAGATGCTATTGATCGTTATTTCTGTACTCTTCGGAATGCTTCACGTGAAGAGAGATTAGACATGGTATCCCGCTTAAAGCTTCTGGAAACAATTGAAATAAGAGCCAATAGTTGGAAGAAGAATGATAATATCAATAACTACTTTAATTCTAAAATTTCTGATCTTGAGGTTAGTAGATATATATGAAAACTTAAAAATTTTATAATTTTGAATCTTTTTTTATTATTATTAATTTGTTTTAATTTATGATTAATGTAAACAAATTAATTGAATTTTGATTATTTTCACAATAGGTCATTTTTTAAGTATTTTGTTATCTATATGCTTTATGTGAACAAGATTACAGAAGACACTATTATTCTTGTAATTGTTGCAATTTTTACTATTTAAAATCCTTTGAGTGCATGAAAAACAATATCAACTGATTTGAATGATTTTTTATTATATTTAATACATGAAACTTTTATATGATATTAATTCCTTAGTGAATTGAAAATCTATCATTTGAAACCATGCAGAATTTTAATTTAATTACAGTATAATTAAAGAAATTGTGAAGTTCAATTATGCATTTTTCAACATTTAAAAATAAAGGTTAAAGAATGACGAAAATCTGATTGTGAAAAGCTTTTGTCTTTACAATAGAATGTTTAGTTTTCTTACCAATATAAAATAACTTTTAGAAGTAAATTATTTAGTTAAAACATATTGAAAAATAAATTTTAATTCGTTAATTTCAAATGTTTCAAAATGCATACTTTGTAGTAAAAAAAATTTGGATAACTTATAATTCAATTAAAATCCTAACTTAGAGTTTTAAAATAATCTGTTTCCAATTTCTAAAAGAATTACTCAATCGATTCTTTATGTTTGTTGAAGATTTCAGTGTTAACACTAAAGTGTTAAAGTAGTGGAAAATCCATTATTATTGTTATTTAAATATACACTATGGATAAAATTCCAGATATATGTGTTTCTGTTAAGTTTAAATTAATTTTGAAACTAGTTTAGAAAGGATCATTAATTATCCTCATAAAGTTGTATTTATCATATAAACAAATTATAAACATATTTCATAGTTTTTTGAATTGGTGTAAACCAAAGTATGTAAAGATTATTTAGTTTTGTTGTGTGTGGCTTATTTTAAGGAACTTTTTATGAAAATTATATGATGTCTAATTGTAATTAGGAACATGTTTTCATTTTTAGGAATGTTAAAAGCTTGTTAATAAAATTCTTCAGCATTTAATATTTTAAGATTGTAGAAACAGAGAATCATTTTACTCTTATGTTTTTATATTTTGTTCATACAAGTTAATTTATAAAATATTTATTCCCATTAAAGTTTTTGTATTATGATTTTATAGCTGCATGTTGCTGTTTAATCATTTCTTTTGCTGTATTTAGTTGCTGGACTAATTTATTAGAATTTTTATTTTCTTTCAGCAAGGCTTACATGATGTTAATATTACTACTTCAGCTTCTATGACTTCTGTGCCTTACACTCTTCAAAATCAAAATACAGCTATTGTCAATACAGTTCCTTTAGCACCTGGTGAAATATTAAGATCATCTGGAAAGTTCTCCAAACCTACAAAGTAATAAAGAATTTTATTTTTCAATAAATTATTTTTGAGGATTTATAGGAAAACATTTTACATTATTTAGCTAATACTAATGTTAATATTTAATGTTAAACTTTCTATTTGATGAAGTAGATTCAAATCCAGCCAAAATTCGAAATATTTTAATCTTTTCTCAAGCTTAGAACAAAATTAAGTTATAATCAAATATCTCAAACTTTTTCATATACTTTTTGTAAATTGGATATTGAAATTTGTATTGTATATTTATAAAATATGACCATTCATAGACAGTCTGTTTAATGTATTTCTATTAAATATGCAATTTTTATTAGACTTAATTTTAGTAAATTAAGATTTTTTATTAGTTAATTTCAGTTGTTAATTAATAAGTTTAATTATCTAGTGCAAATGATTAAATAATTACATTTTAAATGATATTCTGGAGTGCAAATATTATTATAATAAAATTATTATTTCTGTGTAATTTTATGTATTTTTTTTAAATTATATTTGAAAATGTCCTGTAAATAGGTGGCTCAAAATGTCCCCAATTTTATATATATTGTCGAAACTTTTTAAAATTGATTTTACTGTTACAAAATTCCTTAAAATGTTGATAGAATGTATTATTTCTTTTAGTAGTTATATAGTTTATTTGCATGACATATTTCTCGACCAAACTGGCTATGTTGAATTGTTAGCACTCTGTCTTTTAATTCAACAGTTTGTGTGTTGAAATCCCATTTTGTGAGGATTTGTTCATAATTCATTTCAAACTGTAGGAATCCAGTCTCATTTTCAAAAATTTATCATTGAGTTAAAACAAACCACTTGGTGATAAATCATTCTTTTTATAGAGTACCTTTTCCTGTCATTAAAAAATTTTAAATAATTAATTAATTTCATGCGTAACTAAAAACTTGCCTTTATCAGTTTACTTCCATGATGTCAATTTATTTCCTTCTGATAAAACCTTCCTTTCTTCATGGCACAACCGCCCAGGTTGGCTTTGGCCTTCTTACGAAGCTTTTTTCCTGTAATCCTCCAATTTTTGATTTTAATACCAAGAGGCCATCTATCCTTCTCAGATTTCATCTGTCTCAGCTTGGACCAGTTTGCCTGACATAAAGAGTTTTGGTACACTCATCCATTCTAACAGCATGACCAGTTTTTCATATTTTTTCGTTTTTCATTAAGGCCTCTACTAGCTGTCATGGTTCTTTTCTGTAGTAATGACATTACTATTGTTGATTACAGAATCCTAATAAGTAAAGTAGTTGACAGCTTCAAATTTATTGGCACCAATTTCCAAATAGATATTTTCTTTTCATTAACTTTTTAACCCATCTTAAGAGTCTCATTCTCTTGAGAAATAAAAGCTGTAGATGTTCTAGAAGTAATATCAATGTTGTTCTAAGAAACTTGAAATTGTATTGATTTTTTTAAATGTTTCATCTAGTATTGTTGCTTGAATCTCTTAATACTTTTCCCAATAATCATACAAAAAAATTATTCTATATCTTGATAATAATTTTATTTTTATTTAACTCTGTCAAAAATTTGAAAGTGATAGTTTTGATATTATTTCATATTTTATTTTCATATTTTAAATTTTTTCTGTTTATATCATAATGGATCATCTATCAAAATATTGCTTGTATCATTGAATATCTTATTGTGCTAAGCAGATGGTAATATGTATTTTCATTACAAATTTTCTATGTATACAATTATATCTTTATTTATAATTTTAGATGACAATAAATGTATATAATACTAGTTATTTTATTTTGTCAGAATTACTGGAAAAAATTTCTTCAAAGATGAAATAATTATTAGAAATTCTGATTCTGG
>JAPDSC010027528.1:72325-118492 GCA_026290005.1 Latrodectus geometricus
TTATTGGAATTAAATGCTAATGCATCCAGTTCAAAATGAACATTATTCAATTATACATAAACTAACTGTTAATTTAAAGCATTTTTCATGTAACTTATTAATTTTCAGAAAATGTTCAGTATAAAAAGTTTAAATTTTAAAGCATTTATCATGTAACTTATTAATTTTCAGAAAATGTTCAGTATAAAAAGTTTAAATTTCTGTATTTTTCATATTGTTGTATTAAAAATTAAAAAACTCAGAATTTATTAAATAGTTTATTCCTTTCTAAAATGTGTTTTATGCATAAAACAGAAATTAATATGTAAAAGTGTGAGAATCGAAAGCACTTAGACACAACATCCGGCCACATCTTCCTCCCCTCCTCTTCGAGACCAAAAAAAAGTTTGGCGGAATGATTACAGAGAGGGGTATGAAACAGAGTGTACATGTCTCTGGAACTTGCAACTTCTGTTTTGGGTGTCCTAAGCCATTAGGATCGTTATGATTTGGAGACGTCAGTCTCATAATAATCTATTTGTTTAGGCTCTTTAAGCCATCTTATATAAGGGATATATTATTGGAGACGTCAGTCACATTATTTACGAATAGTTAATTGTTTGGGCTTCTTTGGCCAGCTTCATTAGTTAATTATGTGTGTAAGAGACACCAGTCTCAAAAATATATCTATTGGCTTCTCAAGCCATGTGATTGATTTCAAATGCTTGTTTTGTGTTGTGATGTTCTAAAAAAATTAAAATTAGCATCTGTAATTTTCTTCGCAATTATTTCACCCGAACCTATGCACTATGATTTACCATTATCGGATTACCAATTCAAAATAGAACGTTGGGAACTTTACTAAAATTAACATTGGTTTTCTTTAATTATAGAAATATGTCCTGAAAAATGTCCTGATATTTCTTGAAAATAGTGTCCTGAAAAAAAAAATTCTGTACTCCGACCCCTGACTATATTTTTGTTATAAAGAAATCTTGTGTTGGATAAACAAACTAAATCCTGTGAAGTTTAATAAAAACTTGCTACAATGGTTACTACTTTTAATTTAATTTTTTCAATAAGTTTTCAAGTTAATTATATTAATATATTTCACTCTTATTTGTTATCTTGTGAAAAAGAATATATTTTTATAGTCAAAGTGTTTTTATGTATTTCAAAAATTGGAATCATTTTCATTTTAAATTAAATCAAGGTTTTTAAATAGAAACTCTAATGAATAGAAACTGCAAATTTATCATTTTGATTATTTGAAACATAAATATTTTACTTCTAAATAATTATTTGCTTGTAAACTGAAAGCATACAAATAAATATTAGATATACAGCTCTTAATATTATTTTTTAAAGTGATGGGTATCAAAGGTCGCCGTGTACATATGATTGAAGAATTGAGTGACACCGTAATATCTTTTCAAAGAGGTGAAGTATCCATTTATGCATGTGATGCATGCACAGCACTGACCTAGTTTACAACAAAAAAAAGCATGCATATAAAAACATTTGCAATAAACATTGCAATAACTACTACTGTTTCTTAAAAATATTAATGCTGTGTTTTTTATTATACTATTCTAACTAATTATAAATAATAATAGTTTCTTGTAAAGTGTTAAAACTCATAGAAGCTTTTAATATTTTAACTTTAGCATAATAATAGTTTGCTTAAATATTTTATTTTTGTTTAAATACTGAACAATTACAACTAATTTATATAATCAATTTTTTTTAAATATTTTTGTGTATGTGTAATCTTTGACATACAACTTTGTATGGAATAGAATATTATCATTGGGGATTTGGTCAATAACTTCATCATATTATTCCTTGAATATAGCATATTTTTGAATTTTTCTTTAAACATTATTTATGTATTTTAATAATTAGATACACACATTTCATATTTCATTGATTTATCAAAATGCTGTTATGAACCATATTATCACAGATTTAAATCAAAATTCACATATACATCTGTAATCAGTAATTATTAATTGAATGTTGTATTTCAATATTTTTATTTATTTACAAAATCTATTAAGATTTGCTAATAATTTTACGAAGTAATTAAAACCAAAAAGTCTGGTATTTTATTTCAGAGAATACTTTCTTTTGGAAAAACGTTTTTATACAAATATTATTTTTCAATCAAACACTTTTTTTTTTGTTTCACTATGAAAAGTTATTGAAATTATAAACATAATTGTTGATTAACTTTGAGGTCTTTAAAAAAGGGAAAAGAGAAACTAAAACACTGAATTGGTAAATGTACTAGTACTTATCAAAAAATATAACTTCCATCTCTTATAATTCAACAATATTCAGAGTTGAACCTATTTGTTGTCATTCAAAAGAGAAGCTCTTACAGAATAAAATCTGAAAATTGCTAAGGCCTGAACTAAATTTGTAATTTTTACCAGAATTCATGTATGATATTTCTTATCAAATTTAGAAAATAAACTACTGATAGGTGGTAAGTTTATGGTAAGTACATGGCTAATAAGTGCTTGATTGAATCATCATTAATATCCATTTATTTTTTAAAAAAATCGTAACACTAATTAAAGTAATTTCTTAAGCCTTTTTTTTTTTTTTTTTTTTTTTTTTTAGTAATTATTATAAAAATTACTTTTGTTTATTTATTTTTTCTCAGTAAATCCTGGTGCTCGAGACAGGCTTGTGCAAATTACTGGACCTAATGAAGAAACCATTGGGTAAATATATACTTTATTACATTATAACTAAGAATACAAATATAGTTGTCTCTCAATGTCTCAACTTCACTTTTCACAATTCGGCTCATATTACTTTTGCAAAATTCTCAAATAATATTAATAAATTTAAGAAATTTTTCTCGTACAAACTTTACCTATTTTCTCAATTGTTGACTTGGCTTTTATCTATTAATTTTGTATCGTCTTTCCTTGTTTAAAAATATATTTTTTAATACTATTTGAAAATTCCCTTATGGAAAATTCTTAAATTTATAAAAGAAAGATTTAAATTTATTATTATTTTGATAATGTATTTTGCAGTTGATAATGTTATTCATTATTTATCACTTGGATTCTTAAGTAATTATGTAAAGAAGATCAATATGAAATATACTTTCACCTCTATTATAAAGGAATTGTGGTAATGAATTCATTTTTATTCATTTTGTATTAATTATTGTTATTGAATTCTTATAATTTTGTCCTAATGACAAATTTATCCATTTATTCAGATAAAAGTAAGAACTTTTGCTTTGTTTCTTGTGAGGTTATTTTGCCATTTTTATTAACAAAAGATTTTTTCTTATTTTGTATTTCAAATATTGATATATATATATAGTCATGGTTTTGAGGTATCAAATATCAACTGTTTAAGTATTTTTTAATTTATAGACTTAAATTTATTTGTCAAATAAATCATTTTATGAATTTTTATAGGCATGCCAAACTTCTTGTTGAAGATACAATAAGGAGAAATGCTTCTCCAATAAGAGTATGTATATAGTGTTATATATAATTACAGCAAAATATGGTATTTGAAATAGTAGATATTAATAATGAGTTAAATATTTCTGGACATATTTTTATATACATAAAAATTTACAAATTTAGAACAAAAAATAAATTTTTAACAGAATTCATTGTCATTTAATAAACCATTTGTTATTTTAATTCATATTATTTAAAACTTTTATTTTTCTTGTTTATTTAACTTTTCATTTGTGTGTCCAAATCTAATTAATTATAAGCTTTGGAATATACTTCAAGTGGTTCTTCAAATAATTAACTTATTCTGTAGAATTATATCTTATTGTGCTATTTATATTTTTTGCTCTTGTAGTAGAAAACAATTTTTTTATTCTGCTAAAGAAATTTTATGAATGGATAATTTTTCATTTGTAGGATACTAATTTTAAATGTATGAATAAATCATATGTAGAAATGCAAATGGTAAAAATGTCATTTCACTTAATATCTCATTACCACAAATTTCAGAATTTTTTTAACTTTTAATTAAAGGTATATAAAGAAATATGTTATTCTTATTTGAGACTTTAAATTAAGTAGAAATAAAATAAACTTCATTTGAAAAACTGCATAACAATCTAGACATTTTTAATTACCTTATGTTATAGTCATAATTGCAATTTTAGAGAAAATCATCTCATTAATTTCTGCTGCATTTTAAATTTTATATAATTTAAAAAAGGTAAGAAAAGTGACTAATTTTTTAAGGAATGTTAAATTTTGATGAATTTCATGACATTAAAATTATATACATATAGCTGCTTTTAACATAATTATTGTAAATTTTAATGAAGCTCAGATTATTTTAATAATTTATTTGTTTATTGAAATGTTGAAAAACAAGTATATATGCAAAAATAAAGATCAAGCTTTTTAATATTTGTATTTTTGTAAGATAAAAATAAACAATCGTTTAATTTTATTTAAATATTTAGCATCAATATTTGTTATCAATTTATGTGTAATACTGTTTTTACTGAACAACATTGTTTTGTATAAAAATTTAGAAAGAGGAAGTTCAGATATAACAATAAGTTAAAAAAAAATTTATAGAATGCTCCTTTAAATAGGAAAATAAATAATTTTCAAATTAAACTGAAATTTATTACTTTATTTCTGTTAATATTTGGAGATATTTGCATTTTGTTAGAGTGTCAATACTGTGTTGTCAAATGTTAACTATCATTAAAATATAGAGAAGATATATTAATGTAAATAGGTAATCATATGAAATTACAATATACTACATTATTCCATAGAGTTACAATATTCTAACATTGTGTTAGCACTACATTATTTCTTTAAAGTTTATTAACTTCATCTGTGTGCTTTTTTTATATTTAATGTCAAGTTTTAAAAAAATGAGTAAAATTTTCTATAATCATATTTTCTTATTTAGGAAACTTCCGATACAATTTTGCCAGATAATTCGAAAGATAATTTGGAATACAATAGTTCATATTCTAATGCTGATAATCAGTTATTCATGAAAAAAAGTTTACAACACAGCTATAGCATGAGTGATGCTACGTTACGAGAACATAATGTTTCTGTAAGAGTTGACAATGATCTAATTCGTTTGTCTGGAACCAATGCTGAACTTTTAAATGTAGGTGTAAACTTTTAAAATAACTTTGAACTATGAATAACTATTTTTTAATAAATTTTATTATGAATCTGAAGCAAAGTAAATATATTCATTTTTATTTTAGACAGCCCAGTTAGTTTTGACAGAATTCTTTGCTGGACAAACAAAAGCTCTTGAAAAGGTTGCTAATCAAAAATATTCATAAGGAAATATGAAGTTTTGATCAAATAATTAAATTGTATATTTGAATTATTATACATTATTTTATTGATTTGTAAATTCTTTATAATGTTTATTTTATATGATTGATATTGTTAAATAAAAGCTTATGTAACTATGCATGAATTTTTTTACCTTTCTTAATTTGAATTGGCCTACTTCTAAACCAGTAGTTGGCAACCTTTTTCTGTGTGTATATCATGAATATTTAGTTTAAAAATATAAGTGAAAATACAATGTTTATATCTTTTAAACAAAAAATTATGTAAAATGTAATTACCTGATATTATATTATTTAAATTTATATAAAGTGTGGTTTTATTACTGTTTCATTCAGTTTACCTGCCAACTTGTTGGGATTGGCTACATAATGCTATTGAGATTATATGGATGCAATAAGTAAAATCATATAAATTTTGAGTTTATAATTAGTCTAAAAGTATAAAAATTTCTCTTTCAGTATTTTTTCTACTCAATTAGTTATCAATTATATAATAAACATAAGGCCCTTTAAGAGTGAGATAATGCATTTTGTATTTTCATATTTATTTTCAAAAGGCTGACTGAATTATGTCGTCAATTTCTTGATTTAAAATTTATCTCCATTTACTTTTAATTTAATGAGATTCTGATTGTGATAATTATTTATTTAGATTAATAAATGTAAATATTTTATTTAATATAAATGCATACTTTTTGAAGTTAGAAATTGGACATTAGTGGTGGAAATGCAAACTGTCTCTGTTTCATTTTGATTCCTGTAATTTTGTCCAGTTGGAAACATTTAATAAAAATTTGCAACTTAAATGTTAAACTTTATTTTTCAAGTTGCATTATTATGAAAGAAATTAGAATTGGTACATGATTGCAATTTGTGGGTTTCATTAAATAAACTTTATATAATAACAGAAAAAATCTTATATTTTGCAGTAGCTATTTATTTTTAAGTTTGAATTATCATTTTGTAAATAAAATTGATTTGGATATTTTAAACTTCTATAAAGTTCTTTTACTGATTAACAATAAAATTTCATATGATAAACTGCACTCTTAAATTTAGAAAATAGTTTGGTAACTAAAAGCAATAAGAAAAGATGTAGCAATGAATTAGAATTTACTAGTAAATATTTTTATTTATTTAATGAATATTAAGTAGGAAAATATTCAATAGTGTTTGTATATATTTCAATGTTTTACGAAAAAAATTCTCGTCTCTTATGATTCAATCCTCTTATGATATTTAAAAAGTATACTTTCATTTTAAGTAAACATAATTAGTTTTGCTTCATGTATTTTCTGTTGTTAATTATTTCCTTAAATTTTATATTTAAGTTAATTTTGAATCTTTTTAATTATTTTCTTAAATTATACTTATGTTGATTCTTTTTTTCTTGTTGTTCCATTAATTGATTAACTTGTTTAATTGAAGCTAGTAATAATGGCTTGCTTATTAAAAGTTTGAATGCTGCAACAATATCTTAGATATTTTATGTTTAAATAGAAATAAATTATGCATGCAATACTCAGTTACTTTTTTATGTTTATAATTATCTAACTTTATTTTTTAATTCATAGTTTCTAAAAAAAGCATTCATCATTTTGTGCTCAAACAAAAATGTTTTTTATAATTTAATCATGCATTTTTAACAATTAAATGCACTGGCTCTCCTGCTTATACTTATACATTTTCTATTCTTAATGCTGACATATTTTTTACTTTTAACTTTTTTAAACAAATTATTTTCGACTCATCCCTTTGACCTTGTAAAAAAATGCTTGTCCCTAATGTGTTATTCTTGTTTAACTGTTATTATTTTTTTTCCTTCAATTGATAATTAGTTTTTTCCTCAAATATTTTTTCAATATTTCTTTTGGATAACCATACTTGATTGACATTTGAATTAATTACTATTTACTTAATAAGTTCCCTCAATATTAATAAAAAATATTATGAGTAAAATATTCTTTGTGTTTAATGTATTGTTAATAGAAAATAATTAGAGCAGAGGTTTGTATTTATGTGTGTATGTATGTTCATTCATGGATATATTAGTATCTGTAGTATTAAAATAAATTTTAAAAAACTTTAGCTCCATGCATTTTTTTAACCTACTGATATGTTGAAATACATTAATCAAATACTTAAGATAACATTGATGTTTTAATTCTCTTCAGAAAGAGCATCTCTTGATGTAACTAACAAGTTATATTTGATGATAATCAAGTAATATTTTATTAAAGTTTATAGATAAATTGAACCAATTTGTCTAATATTAAGAAATAATCTTTGAAATTGAGAGGGCTCAAATTTTGTGCTTGGAAATGTTTGTTTATTAGTGATTTTGTTATCTTCTTTTTTAATAGAGTTGAAAATGCTGTAAAAAGCACAATTTGATATTAGTCTTCCTACAAGATCAAGTATCATTTGGTTTAAAAATGTAACATTTTTTTGGATTGATAAGCTTAAATGGCTTTAATATTCGCAAGATATGAATATTTAGTAATTTGAATTAGTTATAGGTTTCTTGCAAAACTGCAGTTTTAAGATCTAATGAAAATTTTTATCATACAACAATTTATTTCTTTTTGATTTTTAAAAAAATTTTTCAGGTGTTTTCATATGATGAAAAATTATTGTTTTTATTTTTAGTAATCTGCTTTGAATTGAAAAATTCCTTTTAAAAGAGAATTTCAAATGAACTGAAATTTTAAATAACTATGAATTAATTTTTATTGAAAAAA
Source organism: Latrodectus geometricus (assembly GCA_026290005.1). NCBI lineage: Eukaryota > Metazoa > Arthropoda > Arachnida > Araneae > Theridiidae > Latrodectus > Latrodectus geometricus. Next base: position 80,393 of record JAPDSC010027528.1, read on the forward strand.
ATAATTTTCTTTAAAAAGTAAAATCAAAAACTTCTTGACTCAAGTAAATCAAAAAAAATTTAAACTTTTAAAAGAAAAATAACTTCAAAGTTTATTAAATAGAAGTAAAATTTTTAATCTGTGTGTGCATCAAATGTTGCTACAAAAGTTTTTTTTTTTTTTTTGTTTAATGTACACTTTTATTTTGAACAAAAAGATAATCTTAATTTTATGATCAATTGTATTTAAAAATTTACTGTGATCAGGATTGTTGAGACAATTTAACATATCATTTGAATTCTGGATATTGAGTACTATAAATCGATATCCAGAACTTTTTGAAGGTAGGAGTTGGATTGGACAGTATAAACATCAACGTTTTGACAAGAATAATAGTGTCTAAATTACTTTTAATATTTCAAATTAGGATTCAATCAAACAAAAGAAAATTATTTAATTTTATGGCAAAAAAACTGTATATTATACAGCTTTTGTTTTTGCATTTACAGATTTAAGCCCCCATCTGACAGTTTGGTTGGATCAGATTACTTAAATGAAGTTAAAAAAAAGAATTAAGCCATTACACATTTTTCAAATGCATCATATTAAAAGAACACTTCTTTGAACATATATGTGTACATAAGTAATCAGTGTCAGTATAGTTTATTTTAAAAAAAAGAATAGTATTTTGTATGAAACTTTATAACACTTTTCTTCTACCATTAAATAGATTTACTTTTCTATACACAGCATTTATAGATGATTATCTATCTTCCCTATTGCTAAGTTAAATAAATTTTAAATATTTAAATTGCTTACATGATAAATAAAATATTAATTTTCAACTTTTTTTTTAATTTCCCAATTCATATATATGAAAAGTAGAAATAATTTTAAAAGTATGTTGTTTATGATAACAAAATGCAACATTCTGTGTGGGGAAAAAATCTAATGACTTCAACCAAAGCTATTCTTTCTAAAATTAAAATTATTGATTTAGCATGGAACTTTCCTAAGAAATTAAAATTTTGTGATACTTTCATTTTTTGTCATTTGTTTGTTTAATCTTTTGGTATGTTAATCCTGGCTTTCTCAAGAAGTTTTCTCCAAGCCACTCTGTTGCTGGCGACAGTTTATCCAGCTCTTGATTTTAAAGATTTCTAGGGCACCTTGCATGCAATCTGTCATAGAGTTTAGATTTGCCTCTACTGTGAATGCTCATAAGTTTAGCTAAGAAAATGCATTTTGTAAGGCTGCTGTTATCCATAAATATTATTATTAGATTATAATTATGGTTAAACCATTTGATTTTTCAAACTTTAATGGATTTCATAATGATGAGTACTTTAAGAAACAATAAGGTTTTAGATTATAATATTTTCCAAATTTCATAAATTTACTTTTAGGATAATTATAAAATTTGTGTTTTATTGATTAAAATAAGAGCACAAATATATAATACAAAGCTACTTAAATTGTCTTTTAGAATTATCTACATTTAATATATAATACCTCACAATGATATCTAATGCTTTGCAAATCAAATCATTAATTATATCATAATATTAAATAATGAAATTATTTTATCTCTTTCTAAATCTATTTGGAGAATCATTAAAACAGGAATAGTTGATTTTAATGCCCCAAATATTTTATTTGGTTAGTGTATTTAAATATTTTAACTATGGATTACGGGCTCTACAATACACATAGTGTAATTGAAACAGAAAAGTATTTATCAGTTCTAGGATATTTTACCAATTTCTATATATTTGTTTTGCTCATATTGTATAAAAAAACCATTTTCAAATTTGTAATTTTCACCAGAAAATTGCATGCCTATAAAAATGCCTGAATTCTTGGAAATAAAAATAAGGAATACAAAGCTATAAGCATATTTCAAATTTTTGGTTACATGTTTTTTCCTCCCATAGTTAATTTCTGAAAATTTACTGAAATAAATAATGTGTGAGATTAAATTTCTTTCTCTCTAAGCTTATTTAATGTTTGTTTAATATTTAATTTTAAAACAAAAATTAAATTTCATTTTCAAAAGTTTATTGTTTTATCTTTAATATTCCTCAATTTTTAAAATTATATATTTTATTGTGTACTTTTAACATGATTATATTTTGGATAATTTTAAAAATAAATTGAAGAATAGTAAATTACAATGATACTAAACTTGTACCTATTAGAATATTAGAAAGAATAAAGAAAAATATTATATAAAGAACTTAAGTTAGATTATCATGTATATCATATCACTCACTTCAAGTAATCGTGATACATTGTCATTAACAAACATTTTGTAATGGTAATAAGATTTCTATCCATTTTTAGTGTAGTAGAACTTTTTCAAGGTTTTATAAAATATTTTCTTTGTCTCAATCATTCTGTTAAAAAAATTTCATGCATACAAAACATTTATAGGTTGCTGACTACTTTCTAATGTTTTTTTGATATATAAATTATTTGATTTTGGAAATCCTGTAAGTCTTAAAAATCTTTTATAAATAAATATTAGAACAATTATACTTAGACTCATATTTAATATTTAAACATTAACAGCAACATGAGCATTTATCATCTCTGAACAAGCAATTATCACCTGAAAGAAACAGGCATAGGTAAGATAATTTATTTTTTATAAATGTTATTTTAAAATGTGGAACACAAGAAGCGCAGCATTTGTGATACAAATTGTTTTAATCTTGTAACTTACATTTAATTATACGTCATAAGTTGTATGTTAACAATATATATATTTTTTTAATTATAACCTGACTTAGTATTTTTTATTTTGTAAAATATGAAATATTGATTTATATTTTAATATATATTATGTGTAATTTCATTCATTTTATTTTTCTTAATTTAATTATTATTTTTTAATGATTTCAAAGTTATATGCTCATTCCAGAATTTATATTGCTTGTTTAATTTCCTTTTATTATTAATTTTTTTCAAAATTGATAAAAATAATTTAAATGTAAATAAACTTAATAGCTTTCAAGTTAATTTTAATTTTTAACAGTTTTGTTATTTTCTTAATTATTAAAACTAAGTTATACTCAATAATTTATTTCTTAGAAAAAAATATAATAGTTTCTATTTTACTCTCTATGTTTGTTTTGAAACAAATGTTTTATTATTTTTATGTGATTATTGTTAAAACAGTAATATTAACTATCAAAGTTAAAAATATCTATATTAATACAATGTTTTAATATTTTAATTAAATCCCATGCATTGTAATAAAATGTTGCCTGTATAGATACGAGCTTCAAAAGCAGTTTACAGTGCCAAGTAACATGGATAAACTGTATTCATCAGGATGGATGAATCATGTTTCAAAAAGAGAATCCATATCACCTTTAAGTTCCTCTGATGACGATTTTGCAAAAGATGATAGAAAAAATGGAAATAAACAGGTAGCTAAGTTTTAAAATTTTAGTCTACCTATAAGTTTTATATTGTGTGTGTTAAAAGAAAAAATGTAAATACAAAAAACAATTAGAAGAACCATTAATATTTCTGTTTTTTATATATAAAATACTAATGGTACTGTGTAATTTACAATATAGAATAAATTGGGATATATATGTGTACATACATAAATTAATGAAATCAGTAATTATGCATTAAAAACCTTAGCTGTTAAGTTACCAACTATTATTATTTGTATTGTTCTGTGATATTTGTACTAAAGTTCCTGAATTATTTATAAACGTCTTATAAATAGGTATGTGTATTGCTACATTTCTACTAGACAACATTGTGTTAAATATCTAAACATAATTACATGTTATTTGTAATCTGACATACCTGTGAATTCTTCATTAATGCTGTATACAAAAGTAGAATTTGCTCATTATAGAGTTTGAAAATTAAATATTTTTGATCGATTTGAAATTTATATATGGGTGTTATATTTTAGTATTCAAAGTTTAAGCACCTATCAAGCAATCATAAGTTATCTGAAGTTGATTACACTTAGAGTAAAACAGTTTAATAGTGGGTGGAGTTTTTATATGATATCAGAATGTATATAAAGTACTTCCATCACATTATCGTTTACAAAAGTGAAAGATAGTATGTACTGATTCAAAGATCTAATCTCAACTACATTGAAAGTGTATACTAATAAAATTTGCTTCACTTACAGTTCAGAAGCTATACCACAATATTTTAAAATAGCCTAGATTATTTTTCTGATTTGAAACAGTATGGAAATCTATAACAAACTCATAATTTCAAAAATATTTAAGCTGTAATAATAAAAAAATATAGGCAACAGATTATTACTGAAAATGTATTCCAGGTGACTTAATTAATGGTTGAATCTAATGCATGTATTTGCTTATTAATTGGCCCCTAAAAGTTGCCATGATTAATTGATTAAAGTATGTTTAATGATAAATGCTTAGTAAGTTTGTAAAGTTTAACATTTTTTTAGCTTGATTTTAATATGAAAAGCTTTTTTTAACATATTACTTTTTCATTTTATATAATACTCAATATTTTTCAGAATTTAAGCATAACTATTCATGAACCAGTATATCCATCAACTGAAATAAAACGACGAGCTATATCATTGGGTTCTTCAAATATCCAAGGTGATTTTACTGTTTATTCTTTTTAATTTGTTAAAATATGCTTTAAAAGAGAAACAATTGCTACCATAATAATTTTAAAAAGCTTTTAATAATTTGCTTTAGATTGAAGTAAATCATAGAAGAGTTTACTTTGTGATTTACTATCAATTATTGAAAAAATTAAATAGCATTTTATTTGTTACACTCATTAATTTTTTAAAAAAATCTATCTTGCTATTAAGTTAAAGCAAATAATTCCTGAATCATCTCTACAAACTAATAGTAAACATTAACTGATTTATTTCACAGGAGAATGTGTTACATAATTATCTCTTGTTTTAAGACAAAATTTTAGAAAATGTTAAATAGCAAGTTAAAGCTTAAAAGATTTATTAAACATTAATATGGAATAGTATTTTCAGGTGTCTTAACATTTATATTCTATCTTTATAATCATTAACTAGTATTTGCTACTTAAATGAGTTCTCCAGTGTATTTCATGTTTAAAAAAAATATATTTTTTATCCCAAGAATTTTTGAGCTTCCTTTCTTGTGATATAAGATCCAATCTTATCTATGAAAAGTCCTTTAGATAGTAAATATATATTGGATAATGGTTCTTCTGCTTACTTGTTGTTGGAATGAGTTCTTGGGAGGTTTGTGGGTTTTTCCTTGCTCTACTTCAATACAGTCTTATGTACCCAGTTAAATTTTGGTTGGGAATATCTACAGTTTATGTTTGTATTATGCAGTTTAAGTTTTGAAAAATTAAAAGTAAAATTTAAAGTGAGTCCAATAGTGGATAATTGAAAGACTGTAGGACAAATTACCAATTTTTATGCTGTCATTAAAGAAATGTTATTGTATTGAAATCAACTTTTTAAAAACTGAAAATAATTTGAAGTTAAATCATTTTTAGAATTAAAAAAATACCTGAAAATAACATAATGAATGAACTATAAAAATTACTCGTATTTATTGAGAACATTTTAAATAAGTAAGATTTGATAAAAATTAGTTTTAGCTAATGGAATATCTATTATTTAATATTTTGTTGATAATAAAATCAAGATAAAACTTCAGAAACATTTTTTAGAAAAAAGTAAAATAATATATTTAAACTCTTTACATTGCATTTTTTAAATTTTATTTAACTGCTAAAAAACGATTCTATATGAAAGAAAAAATTATTTTGCTCCAAATGATTTTCATGTGATTTTTCTAAGACCCCATTTTATAAAACTCTCTCTATTGAAATAAACCACAATAATTTGATTTATTTAACAAAAGTGTTAGTTTTTAACTTCATTAAATGCAGACTAGATACTATTTAGTAAAGTAAATTTATTTATAATTATGTCAGAACAATTAATACTATATTATACTTTTCTCTTTTATTCTACAATTAATGCCATTAAACTATTAAAATTTAGATAAAATAGAAAAAAATGGGCATAAATGACATTATAAAAGTGTAATAAGTATAAAATATTAATTTTTTATAATGTTGAAAATGATACAGAATAAAATTAAATTTATAATTAAATGTCTCAAATTAGAATTGAATTCTGATGCTGTGGAAACTGAATATATATCAAATAATATAATCATTTATGAAATCCACAAAATTTTTAAAGATATTTTTAACTAAATATATATTATTTCATTTATTTGTTCTTTATTTAATAAATAAACTTAACATTGGTTATAAAGTGTTTACAAAAATTATAAATATCTTTCAACGCTATAAAAAATCTTGAATATTTAAGAAATATGAACTTTTGAGATTCTAGACAATTTTAATAAAAAATTAGAAGACTCACACACACATCGTATTTGATCAGAAATTCAGGAACTCATTCAACAATCAGCATTTTTCTAAACAAATCATTGGCATTAGAAAACATATTTTTCGTAAACTGATAAATGTAAAGCTTGGAACTAAATTTTTTGCCAACAATTTTTTTTGTTTAAATTTAGTTATTTAAAATCTTATTATAAACTATATATGTTGATAAGTCAGTTTATTTATTAACTTTGACTACTTGAGTGATTATTGTTTTGTGTTAATAAAAATTTGTTAAGATTCCTTTTCACAAGCTAACCTCTTATGGATCGCATTTGAGGCATGGGCTATAGATCATACATTTCCATGCCCTTCCAGGGTGCAACAGTACCATGAATGTAAAAAGTTTTACAACTTCCTACAGTTAATAAGCTATCCATTGTGTAATGCAAAACATCATAATATTAAAATCTCCAAATTAAATTGATTTAAAACAGAGAAAAGTTATAGATTTGTAAGTTATATTATCATTCCAACTATCAGTAGCAACTGCAATAGCAGTTGCAATTTCAGTTATGTTTCCAACTTCTAATGACTTTAGTTTTACAAAAGGTAATTTTGAATAATTTTCCATATAACAAAATCATGATAGCTCAGTATTTAAATGATTTTTATCTTTAAACATTTCTTTCAGGCTTGAAAATTTTTAACCTTTTTCTCATCATTAAAATTTTCAGCAAGAATAAATACTCTCAAATGAATTGTATTTATAAAATCTGCCTTTATAAATGAAGTCATTAATCGAATGAAAATTATTTCTTGTGTGTTTTATAGAAGGGTATTGTATTTATAAAAATGTAATGTCTTAGGAAACTGAAGTATTCTTTCCATTTCTTTTTTTTTTTTAATCAAATTTTATGATTTTTTTTTAAATATTTGTTTTTTTATGGTTATTATTCTTTTGTTTTATTTGAATTTTATAAGGTAAAATGATTTATTGAAATATTCTAATCAATTTTATAATTGTTACTCAGAATCATCTGAATTTCACTATCAATATATTTTTGCATTTATAGTATATGCATTGATAATACTCAATTAGGTGCAAAATTTTTCTCTGAAATCCATTTATAATTCATTTCATTCATGTAAAAATAATTTTGATTTTTGTTGTGAATAATATTTATAAGATTACTACCCCTGGAGTGTAACTGAGCATGGATATTCAGCTATACTTCAGACATTAGGTGACTTGTTTATTGCCCCTTAACAACACACAGGGAATATCTTGGGGCTATTCTTTCACACCTGGTCACCACATAGGAGTAATATTTCAACTAGTCTTAGGAATTTGTAAATTTACTTTCAAAAATTATTAAAATAAATTATACTTTGCATTACCACACAATCTCTGAGATGATAATAATATTGGAGTTTATTTTCATGTTAGAAATATATAAAATATACTTGTGATAATAACGAAATTTCATACATATTGTTCTACCAAAGTATTTAATCTTAACTAATGTATATTTTATATTGTGCTTTTTTTTTGTTATTCATATTTTTTACATGTTTTGTAATCATTGCTCCCTAATATAAAAATTTGAATTTGATCAATTGCTTTGATGAAATATAATGTAACTTGAACTGGAGATTCATCTCTAAGATTAAAGTCAAATTTACTTTTCACATAAAAATATTTATTAATGGATTTATTGCAACAACAAATCTACAGTAATGTGGCATTTAACTATATTGCAGAATAGAAAGCAATAGTAGAAGGAGATTTTTAAGCCAAAAGTCTTATGTTATTGTTTCTTTTATGCATGTTTTAGTAAGTTGTAACACTGCAATTTTGCTCTCTTATTTAATTCAGTATATCATAATTATCATTTTTCACAAAATTCTGTCTGTCCTTTACATGCAAAAGTATTCCATTTCAAACTATTTATCTTATCAAATGATAATATAGTTTCATAGGCAATAAATATCCGTACCTTCTATCATAAGTGTTATTTCTAATTAATAAATAACAGAAATCAAGCTTGGTACATTTTGCTTTAATAATTCATGAATTCAAATTATTTGCTGGAACAAATTAATGATGAAACAATTGTAAAATTTATAGACTATAAAATCATCCTTCTTGACACTAATTCAACAAAAATAAAATTAAATTGAGTGAGAAAATTTTTATATATATTAACAATAAAATTTAAGATTAAACAATTATTATATAAAAATAAATTGCGTACTTAATAATTTGTTCTTTGTTTCATCTTTCTAAAGTAAATCATTATATTTAACTATTTTAGGAGAACTTATTCGAAGATCTTCTGTTCCAAATGATTTTTCAGTCAAAATGTATCCTGAAATTTCTACACCTGGAAGTGAGGAGGTATAATAATTTTTTTGTCAAATTAATTGTATTTCAATTATAATATTTATAAATATATATGAGAATATAATATTCTATTTACATTCATATGTTTATTTTAATGAAAAAGATGTATCATTCAACTTGGGATATCTCAATAAATGTATATAGTGTTTTATCTTTTAGTTGAAATAATGTATAAACAATGATGGATCTAGTAATAAAACTTGTAAGCATAAATGTTTATATATTTATGCTTCCTAATTTAGGAACATAAAAATTTATTATTTTATGTATCTAATTAAAATATTTTTTAAAATTCAAAAAATATTTTCAAAGCCGATTTTTGCTTATCAATGTAATTTACAATTATTTTAACACTTAACTAAGTGCAATTTTAAAAGAGATATTCATTGAGAATTCACTTGTTATCAGTGTAAACTTTTGTGCTTTTAAATGAATTTGAGAATGTAATTAATTTATTGCTTATATAATAGATTAGATTTATTGTAAATGTATTACATTAATTCAATTTACCTAGTATTCCATTTAGTCTGTATTATGCTATTAGTGAGGATAACTCATTTAGGAGTTTATATTATCTTATGACTTAGAAATTAAGTCCATGTACTAATTATCATGTTTATTTAAGTACTATTTAGACAAATTTCATACTCAAGGCTTAAAATTTTTCTATAAATCTTCTAATTTCTTGGAAATTGATTGATTCTAGAGGATGTGCCCTTTTTCAAAATGTCTTACTTTAAAATTCTTTTTTTTTTATACTTTTTTTATTTAGTTTTTTTTTCCGATTAACTGTAAATAAATTCAGCAAAATAATTTTATATCAGAAATAGTTTAAAGATGAAAGTGTATGTTTTCTATGATAATTTTATAATTCCCCAAAATGATAGATTTCTCCATTTTCCTTATTCTTAAGTGTTAAAAATGCACTAACAAATAATTTATTAATCATAAATTACATATTTCCATTATCAAGTCTTGTAATTTTTTATAGATTTTACTTTTTTTCCCATTTAAGTGTTGCGTTTTAGAATGTATTTATTCATTCAAAATTAGCAAAATAATTTTTAGATTACTGTTTTTAAAGGCTTCAAAATAAAAAGTTTCCTTTTTGAATTATTTTATGTTAAATACTTCTTCTGACTATTGTCATTATTAAATGATGGAAAATCTTATTTATTATTAAAAAAAGCTGATCTTACTTTTGGAATTAAAATTAACTGCAATGAAATTAAAATTAACAACATACAGAAATATCTTATTTTTAGCCGTTGAATGAATAAAAAGTATAAAAAGCTATTTTAATATTATTTTTTCTTGAATGTATTAATGATGCAATAAATACTTCAATCTAATTATTAAAAAAAATACTTACAATGCACATTTTGAAGTGTCATTTTCAAATTCCTTTATTTCCTACTTTTTATGTAACAAGTTTACAAATAAAGTAATTACTAAAATTTATAACTTTATTTTGCATTTCTTTTCAAATGTGCTTTTTTGTGTTATTAATTTATATAAATTGTTGTATCAATGTAAACCCTTCAAAATTGTTGATAATTTCATTATCTGAGGATATAATTCATTGAGGCATCGCAGTGCATATCTTATATTCTGTTGTATATTGCATACAATTAATTAAATATATAAAAATATATAATAAACTATAGTTTAGAAATGTTTGAAAATATATGTATGTTTAACAAGTATATTCAATCAAAGAAATATATATTTAAAATCTTTCACTAAAAGAAATTTAAATATAAAATACTCATACTATATTATAAAATAAAAAAAAATATCACTTTAATAATATATCAAATTGAATGAAAATAGGAAAGTTTATTTCTGATTGCAAAAATAATTGTATCAAACTATACATTCATCTGCAAAATTTATAAAATTTTATTCTTCACTCTTTAGATTAAAGATTTTGAAAAACCTGATCTAAATTAATAATTATTTAGATCAGGTAATTTAGATCGGCTCAACCATTCGAGAGTTCTAATCCCACTTTCGAACCACTATAGACATCCTTGAGCATGAATGTTTTTTATGAGTTGGGATCCATTTTAAGCCATAAATCCCAACCCGATTAGCGTGTAAAAAGCGACTGTTGAGCAACAAACCTCTAAATTAGGAACTAAATAGTATTAGTTATTGTCTCCATATTGTCTCCTACATTTTATTGCAGTACAATTTCTTTATCTAAGGATATAATTTCAATACCTTTGAATTCTCATATAATTTTCAATATTGATTTCAGCAATTTTCGCGCATATTTCACACAATACTTCTTGCAAATTTTGCAAATCCCTGTAAAGTATTTTTAAGTGCATGTAAGTGCTGTGTTAGATATGCTACAGGTTTCTCATTCCTTTTATAGGTTTTCTCACCTACACTTTCTCAATCTGATTGTGAATTCATACCTATTCAGCCTCCAACTTATAAAAATCGCCGTTATAGCAGAGAAACTTTGTTGAATTTAGCTAATTCACCTTTCAGCCATAATCAGCCTGCCGATTATGCACATATTCATCAAAATTTTCAAGAAATTGTTTGTCAAGTAAGTGTTAAACCTTTATTTAATTTATCAATGTTTAACTATATGGAATATTTAATCTTACCTCAACCAAACTATTTAATTGCTACAAGTTTTTAAACTGTTATTTTAAATTAATATTCCAAACACACTTTGAAATTCAAAGCAATTTCCTCTCATTTATAATTTTTTAAAGTAGCATTTTTACAGATTTCTTATTATTGTGGCGTTTTACATTAGTCAGTATATTTTAATGGTTAGTCTTAAATTTAATTTCAGTGTATTATTATGTTAACTAGTATCATTTTACAATATATAAAAAATCAATTCTCATAATGCAAAGTAAGAAGGAAAAACTTAAAAAAAATCACTTGAAAAGTATTGAAATAATTGCTTTTCTGTTTTAATTCTGGTTTTGGAAATCTATTAGACATGATAAAGCATTTTGCTCCTTGAGACTATGGAGACATGTCAACTGGTTGCTGCTAAAGGAAAGGGAGAAAAAATTAATTTCAAGGTGTTCTACTTATTTCTGATCTACAACTTTTAATTTATTTTTTCCTAGTCTTTAATAATAATAATCAAGATAATTTATGTACCTCATCTTTTAAGAAGAGAGGCTCTCAAAGATATTTTCATGTGGTTTCTTATTTATTTTAACAGAAATACAACAATAATACATTTTATGTAATTTCTTTGTAATGGATTTAATTTTGTATCCTATATAAAAGGTTGTTTTCTCTTGTAACAATAAATGAACTCTTTTATTATCAAAACATTTTTACATATATTCAGAAGCAAAAGTACTTTAAATGTAATATATACTGCAAAATAAATCATTTAGCAACAATAAACATGTAACATAATAAATAATAATTGATGGTTTTAATTGACAAATCAATATTCTCATCCTCTAATAATTTAACATCTAATCATAAACCACTTAAATATTGAAAATTAGTTTTGTTTTGTAGATAGAATAAATTTTTGAAAATGGTCATATAAATATTGCATTTATATTAGCAATATAAGTTTTAACTTCAGTCATTGGTAAAATTATGAATTTTTTATTAATACTTATATAAATCTAATTGATAAGTAACTTTTTATCATTTTGCAGCTTGTTGTGTTTTGCAAAAATATTATTTTCTTTATGTGCAGTAAATGAATACATATTTTTCTAAATTGAATATCAAAAATTAATTAATTATATGAATTGCTTTAAAAATTTAATTCTTATATTATTTTATTTTTATAGTCTCCTAAAATGTTTGATCCTCAAAAATACAGAGAAAAAGACTCTAAATCAGATGAACCATAACATTTGTATTAAGATAAGAAAAAAAAAAATAATGGTTGTAGCACTATAATGTTAACATTGTGATTATATTGAAATTTATGATTCAAGTTATATTTTTACAGAAATGCAAAATTGAATTTTGCTTCGTTATTTTTTACTGCAGTTTTGCTTTTTTAAAACTGCTTAACCAAAGTGTTCTAATTATAAATTGTTGGTGATTTAAAAATTATTAACTTTATTGGCATTTGCTTTTCTTACTGTGATGGGAAAATATAGTTATTTATATATACAACCACTTTTACTCCTGGTGGTCTTTTGCAATTGAAACTGCAAAGGTACTTTTACAAATGTGCAATCTATTGAGCTTTATTAGATAAATTAGATTTATTTTATGTTTTTGTTAATAATTATAAGTTAGCTTTTTGTATTCATAATTATTACATAATACAGTCATTTACAATTATATATTATTTTATGTGCAAAAAAAATATTTATAAATTTTATGTTTGATATAAAGAAAAACTTCTAAAATTTATATATTAATCTGATGGAAAATTCAGTATTATTGTGTTTTTTCCTCCATTATTTGGGAATATTCTTACGAAAAATTTTGTTTTGAACTTAATAATTTTGTTACTGTATTTATAAATTTATTTTAAAATGTATATGAAGCAATTGTTTTAAAACAATTTGCACTATTTCTTAAATTCATGGCATTTATTTTGTAGTGTGAACTGATGCTTCAGTAGTTTAGTATTATGTATATAAAAGGAAAGTTCTTATATAGTTGAATTTTGCATTTTTTTCCCCCATTTTATTTTTAAAATAACTTTTTTAAATATATTTTTAAATCATAAGCGATAATATCCATATATTAGTTTTGGTTTTCCTTAACAAAGTTTAGTTGTACAAGTTGTATATTTCTCTATCAAAGGATTGAATCTCATTTTAGTTATCGTATGATCTGATTGATGATCTGCTGGATTGATAATATAGATATATAAAGCAAGAATTTTTTCTGCTTTAATTTAAGAAAATGAATCAGTTTGTAATTCAGTTATAATTTCTTGAAATTTAAATTTTGTTTTATGTAATAACATTTTGAAACAATGTAATCCTTTATTAAAAATGTGTTATTTCCATCATATCAGCATATTGCAGGTTTTGTTTTTCAATAAATAAAGAACAATTCATATATAATGGATCAAATCTGTGTAGTGTCATTAAAAATTTTTCATTGTAATACTTTTAATGATAATATTAATGATTGACAAGCAATAATTTATCAAAATTATAAACTGTCAAATTTATTTACTATTTTTGAAGAAAAAATTTACCAGACATATTTGTTTTAATTAACATGCTTTAAGACTTATATTAGAATTTTAACAATAATATATATTTTCAATAAATTTTAACTGGAAACATTTTTTTTATATATCTATAAATGTAATTCCAGTTTTCTTATTATGTCTGTTAGTTTTTGTAATCTTTATTCTGGATGTAATTTTCATCACATTTGTATACGGAGCACATTTTTAAACAATATGTTGTTAAATGTATGTTACCTTCATCCCATCAGATTTTGTTTCTTTGATCTTTTTTTCAGAAAATAATTAAAAATCTGTATTAGTTGTAACAATTTAGATAACATTTATAATAATAATAATGAATGTCTTGTTGCATTACATTAAAATACTTGGTTGGAAAAACAATATTGATTGTATTTTTTATTGTAATAGGACAATTTTTAATTCAAAAGAAATAAATTATCAAAAATATAAATTGTGCCAAAAAAATAAAGATTTACAATACTGAAGAGAAATATGTATTTCAAACTTCAGATTAGCAATTTTAATAATTCCATTAAGATTTGAATATTTTAAATAAACAAAATTTGAATAAACATTTTGGCTTATGCAGATGTTTCAGTTTTCATATTACATCTTATTTTTGTGTAATCTCTACTTTGAATAAAGATCTTTTCATACTTGTAATAATGTTAAACAAACAAACATCTTGTGCACATTGTGGTAATTTTTTTTATGAATTATATATTTGAGCGTATTTAACTATCACTTAAAAAATAAATGAGTATTTTAATTTTAAAGTAAGATTTTGTTTCTCCTGACATCAAATATTGATTCACAATGCCAAATAAATAATTAATTTAAATGCTCTCTCTCTTAAAAGAATTGTATACTATCATGAAATATAAATTTACTACTTTATATATAAGTTGTTTTTTCTAATGAATGTTAGCTATAAGTTATTAAAAAATAAACTTCACCTATGAATCTCACTTTTGCCTCTGAAATAATTATAATTATTTAATGTTGTGAAGCTTGTGTTGCTATAGATGGTATTGTAAGGTCTGCAACTTAGAATTATAATTTTGGTTGAAATTCATGTTGACAGGGTTTTATCGCCACTGCATATTACTGTTATAATTACACACTAACGTGAAGTGATTTCATTTACTTAAAGGTGTAAATAAATATAATTGTTTATTTTCACTTTGAATTTTATGATAAATTATTAATAAATTAATGTCTTTCTGCCCACAGTTCTTCTTAGACTTGTGTTGAAAGTGCATCACGGTGAAAACCCTCACATAATTTTGGCCATGACTAAATACCAAATAAATGCTGCATACATATGTTAGAATAAACCTGTTTTAAGTCCAGATTTAATTAGTCCTCATGTGCCTAAAATAAACATAATACAACGAAAAAAACCAAATCAGCACCGTAAACACCTGAATATAACCCACAAAATCTATTATCACCAAGGTTATTATAGTGCATGTTTAAAAAAATAAAAGCATACAACAGTTGTTAGGTTGTCTACAATGAGCTATCTAAAGCATCTTTTTACTTACCCTGAATATATATTTTACCAGACGAAGAAATATCTAAAATGATTCTAGCAAAGACAAACACTTCTTGAATAAATATACAATTAACATATTTGACAGAAATATCGTCAAATCTTTTTGGTTGGTTAAATTGACAGGATCTGAGATAAATAATTCTGTTACAAAACAAAGTACTGTATTTTCCGGTATATGATCCACAGATTATGCGTTAAAAAGGTTTCAAATTTCGTTCTGCGTATTATACTCCTCCTCGTATAATCTGATATTTTCCATCATAAAAACTAACAATAAAGTTTTGAAAGAAATACTTTGTTTTATAAAATAAATAACAGATAGCACCACGACTCGTCTATAATCAGTTTTGTTCGAGAAGGAATTCAGTTTTTGGAAGAAATTAGTTGCTATTGGTAATCGTCATTTCACAATTTGTCTGTTTCCTTCTGAAAACATTCACATTCATATCGTTATGTGGAAGCTAAATCGTATCAGTTATACAGCAGATTTCAAACTAAAAGAGAAAGCAAACAAAAAAAATGGTGACAGACGTGTTGATGTAAGGTGAAAAACAAAGAATGTACAGTTCAAAAGAAAAATGCATTTAGTTTCCAGTTTGAAAATAATCCATTTCTTTAATTTAATTATCAACGAAACAAATAATTTTATTTTTAAAATGTCTAACCTCGTTTTAAAATTATTAAAAATTAAAATTCGTTAAGTTTTACTAAAATCTTCTCTAAATTATCGCTCTTGATGCTTAATCTGGTGCTATCCTCTCAATTTGCGATGAAGTGCATATAATATGACCCAAAGAGATGCTTTTCATAATAAAAGTTTTTCTGTACAATTTATTATATTTTTAAACATACTATGTATTTTTTATTTTATGTGACACCACATTATCAGCAATATGTATTTTCGGGAAAATTGCCGCGAATTTTGCATGGAAAAAGGTTTTGCAGATAATACACCACTATGAGGATTATATATATTGGAAAATACAATAACTTGAAAGTGTATAAAAAATTGAACTGCAACAAGGTTCAGCACCCTCTTATGTTCAAGCAGTATCAATATTTTTTTTTTTTTTTTTACTTACAGCTGGTATTTAATTAAATAAAGCTTATTTTAAAAAGGCAAATTAGATTTTATAATTTACTTTTTTTCTTTACTTAAAAATACTAACAATATTCAAATTATATATATATATGTTTTTATAATCTCTAGTAATACTTATGACAATTGTTAGTTAATTTTGTTATGTTTGGCACACACACAATTGTATGTAAGCCTATAAAATTTGCCGATTCTTGAATTGATAATAGGATTAAAGGCAACTTTTATGTATGATAAAATGATGAAAATTTTAATTTCAAAATTTCTACTTATTCTATTTCCTTTCCAAATTTATAGTTTGGCACTAAAATCCATTAATTTGCTTTATGATTCAATATATTGTTAACTCAGTTTACCATAAAAAATTTTTGACAAATACTTCATTTTTTCTCAAACAATAGTGTATTGTGAAATCTGCCTATATAATTTAAACAATCTATTTTCATCCACAGTATCATGTAACCATTTAATATTTTTTTAAAGATTAACTGAATGTATTTTTGAATGTCAAAACATACAAGAACTAAGATTAGCACACAATTTCTGGTTTTAATATAATTTATTTAACTCAGATTTGTTGTTTTTTTTAATTCTCTCTTTAAAATGTTAGTAATGCCAATGCTTCAATATGCTTTGTTATTTCTTATGAAAGAAAAATAAAACATTCTTGAGAATAATATTGAAAAAAAGTCACTAAATTATAAATGATGACCATAGTTCTTTATAACCATGAAACATTTTTAATAGCTTGTTTGTGTTGTCACTTAATCTTACTGAAAATTTAAGCAGAAGAAGCATCTATTTGAAAATAAAACTATAGATTTAGTGACTTAAAAGCACCTATCCAATATTTTCAACAAAATTGTTTTTTGGAAAAATATTTACAGAAGGATTCTACATCATTAATTGTAACAGTTTGTCCTATATCACATGTGCATTTTAATTTCATGTAGGAACTTTAAAAAAAATCAAAATTTTTTCTATTCATCCATGTGAATTATAGAACAATTTCATAAAATCCATAAATGTCCATTTAAACTAATATTTTTATATTATTCTCTAAACTAAAAATTAAATGGTTAAAAACTAATTTGTCTTTGTAACAATAGGTTGTGACGATTGACCAAGAGGAAAATAATCTAACTTAAAAAATTTACAGTTTTAAATTTTCATATATGACTTTATATGATTTTTTTTTTAATTTAATAAGTACAATGTTGCAAGGAAAAATATTTCCTGTTTTTGTTTGGATATAATTTATTTTTGTATTTACCATGCAATGAAAATGCTTAAAATCTAAAAATTAAGAGAAAAAGTATAGCATAGAAACTTGACTTCTTATTGTACAACAAAAATAATATTATTATTATATATTTTTAATGAAAAACATACAGTGCTACATTTTTCACCATATTTTTTCCCCCAAATAGGTTGACTGGAAATTTTACATTAATTGAAAAAACACTTTATCTTACAATTAATTATCTATTTAAAATCATCGCAGAAAAAATTTTAGAACTCAATTTTTTAGTTGCAAATGTAAAACAAAATATTTTTAAAAAATATAACTAAATTATATTTTTTTCATAAATATTCATTTAAATATCATGTAATTTTCAAAAAATTAAAAATAAGGTATTTGTGGTCTTATTCGATTTTCTTAGAATATTATTTAAGCTATCAATTTGATTCAGTCATATCTCTTATAAATGAGAGTTAAAATAAGCAAAAATTTCTATTTATTTTACTATATTTAAAACACTAAATTGTGTATCATGCATAATGCAATGTCAGTATGCATTAGTATACTAAAATTCAATAGTTCATTTTTCTCTAAGTTTGACATAGCTTTAACAGTTAAAAAATTAGTGTTCAATATTAAATTAATGCTAATAAATTAAAATATTTATTATAGTTTAATTAATAGATAAAAAATTAAGAAAACTTTCCCATATTAATCAGTCTCATTAAGTATTGCAATATCAATTTTAGCTTAAATACTATTGAGTAAAACATTTAAAAACAAATGCATTTTTTTATTGAATAAGCAGTAAAATGTACAAGTGCATCATATACTTATAGAGATTATCAAGTTATTGAATTGCTTGTTGAAACTTAACAGAAATATACATATTTAACAATTTATATACTTAACAAATTCGATGTTGTTCCAATAATTTATTTCACTCAATAAAAATATTCAGTCCTAAGAAATTAACTAGTAATAAAATGAACCTTTGACATACAAAATAAATGAAGCTCTGTTTACATTCTATTCCAAACATCCTTGATAAATTTGAAGCTTCTGTAAAATATGTAATATGGAAAAACATGTGTACATATAAAGTATATGCATATATATAATTATATATAAATATTTAAAAAATTACTAATCATTTATTTATTTAAATAATCATATAATACATACTTTTTCCTACAATGGTTTTAAAAGCAAGTAAGACCTCTCTTCAAGTTAATTTAATAATGAAAATGATTTTGATATTTAAAATATTTATAGACTTTGCAGTTAAAAAAAAAACATAATATTTTTATTTAAAATTTATCAGTTTGGAATAAGTTTTCCAAATTTCAAACAGTATATATTTAGTATTTAGAAATAAAAAAAAAATTATTTTATATCAAAACTATTTTCTAATATTTCCATAGTTTTAGTAAAGTAAAATTATATATATTCTTTGTGACCATTTATTTCTATTAAACTATCTAATTATCTCATTGAAGAGTCTCACTTTAAATAATACTTTTTACATTAATCTTTTTTTAAAAAAGCTTAAAATTATATGGATGTATTAAAAAAAAAAAAAAAAAAAAAAAAAACATAGTTGCTAATACAGAGAAACTCATACATACAAATTTGCTATATGTAATCTACTATGCAAATATAAATAAAGCATTGAATTACATATAGATATGAAAATCACGGCTCGATATTTTCATTAAATTTTTAGATTGTTTCTGAAATTTCATATATATGCTATATATCTAATATTTTTATTTGAAACAAATACATAAATTTGTATTTACATGTATCAAATTATCATTAGTACATGAAACATGTATTAAAAATATTTATGTGGATACTATAATTTTGAAATACTAAATCTGAGCATTTTCTATTCAAATAAATTTTCATATCTGGGATAGATATGAAAACAATTCAGTATAGATATTGAGATTCTATACATTAAAAACTTTTGTATTAGTCAAAAATATCACTCGGGTTATATAAGATAATTTATAAGTAATATAATCTGCAACATTTAAGTGTGACAATTCAATACATTTTCAATTTATGAAATATATTTTTAAAAAACAGTTGGAATGCTTTATATAAATACTTTATAATTCTATATTAAATTTAAAAAGCTATCACGAGTTTTATTTAAAAATATCAGTAGTAAAAAACAATAATAATACAGAATTGCTTCTCATTCAAAATGTTTATCCAAAAACATTCAAATATAATAATGCCATTTATATCTTGCTTGATATTTACAAATTCTTGCTTGACTTGAAAAATTTTAGGTCACCTGCCACTGTAAATATAGAAAAATATGCATATTAACATATTTTTTCATTAAATCAAATGTTTTTAAACATTGGGGAAAATCCTTTTAAAATATTAAATAATATATGTGCACAAATGCAATATTTTAAAAACTATGAATTTTTTTTTAAAAAAAAACAAGGTCAATACACTAAAACATCAACATAATTTTTTTAAAAAAATCAAATCAAAGTTATTAATATAACTAAGATTGGTTAAAAATATAAGATAATTGTAGGATGTAAAAATTTAGAATATAATATTGGTGACATTCATATAGTGTATGCACTTTTCAATAGAAAAAAACTATTATCCTTTGCAGTTTGTAGTTTAAAAGTCTAAGAATCTAAACCATTTCAACAGAATAAGAACTGTATTGATTTACATGAATGTTCTGAAAGATTAATTTAGCTTACATTAATTTTTGAATAAAAACACAAATTTAAGAAAAACAAAATTTTAATTATATTAACATTTCTGCACTTTTCTGTTTCATTTCTACATTATTAAAATTTCATATATATGCTATATATCTAATATTTTTATTTGAAACAAATACATAAATTTGTATTTACATGTATCAAATTATCATTAGTTCAACATTCTGTTTTATTATTCCTAACCAAGATATTTTGAGAAATTAAATCCATCATTCTACGCTAAACTTAATAACTAGTGTTACACTTATTTTTATTTTTTTTTAATTTATCAATATGTGTGGAACATAATAGAATGAATTCTAAGAATATAAATTTGAATATTTAAATTATAAGAATACAAATTCAGTTCTAATCATAGCAAATATAGGCCTTGCATACATCTAATATAAGTTTAGGTTGCATTGTCTAGATTACTGAGGTTTTTGTAACTAATTATTTTTCTATACAAATAAAAGTTAGTAGTCACTTGTGCACAGTAATATAAGCAAAACATTTATGAGTTTTTTTTTTCTTTTTAATCAAATCTGACAAATATATGTATTTATAACATCACATATCACTGTTTATTTTACAATACTTCAAAAACTTTAGGTTTTTTTTTTTTTTTTTTTTTTTTCCCCCAGAAGTTTTTTTTACATGAAATCATTTGTTAAAGGACATGATTTAGTGATAAAAATATCAATATATTTTGAAATAAACTGGATTATTTTTTCTGTAAGCATTAGTAATTAATAAATTATTAAATACTAATGCCTGCAAAATCAGTAACATTCAGTTATAGAATCAATAAGTAATAAACTTAAGTATTGCTACAACTAAAATTTTAAATAAAAATTTAACTTGTAATTTATTCCCCTCCAAATTTTAAATTTGTATGGCAAGTAAATATTAATGAACATAATCTATGAATATTTGAAGCATGAATGGTTTACATGTTTTAATGCTTAAAACATGAATATTAATTCACTTATTTTAAATATTTTACTGAAAAACATTAAATTTAACAAATCAGTTTTCAGTTCATATTGCAAATGTATTTTAATTTTTCTATTAATATAACAATCCTATCAACATAAATATAATTTCTTAAATATAATAAACTAGAAAGATTTTTAATTCATTTTTCTTAAACTAATTACAATAGAGAATTAAAATTATAATTTCAATGAATTAATAATCATACTTAAAACGTAAAGTACTATAAAAGTCCTTTAGTATTATATAAAATACAATTATTGACTTTGCATAATACTTTAAACTTCCTTATTTATGTTAACTGCAAATATGTTAAAATATAATAGG
Source organism: Latrodectus geometricus (assembly GCA_026290005.1). Classification (NCBI taxonomy): domain Eukaryota; kingdom Metazoa; phylum Arthropoda; class Arachnida; order Araneae; family Theridiidae; genus Latrodectus; species Latrodectus geometricus. The sequence goes on from JAPDSC010027528.1 coordinate 102,303, forward strand.
TACCCTTAAAGGATTATCTGAACTTGATTTATCCAAAGCTTCATCAATTTGCTTTGATCTCTCTTTGCTTTTTTCAATACGCTGTGCAGCAACTATACCATCTTTAAGTCCTCTACATTCTTGTTCACGTTGCCTTTTCTCAGCTGCTTCGATCATTTTTTGTCGTCTTTCTTCCTAAAATGAATACAATGTACAATTTAGATATACATTATTTAAAATAAGATTAATTTATGTAGCTCAAAAAATGTAAAATAATCAAGTAAACTGAAAACTATTTGAAAAACAAAGAAATGTAGAAACAAATACAAATTAAATAATGATAGTTTTGTAAGTTATTCATCACATTATAAATCTTACTTTTTCAATATATTCTCAGTTAATTAATATTTAATATGTATTTAAAAAATAAATTTTTGGAAACTTTTTTTATTCAAAAAAATAGTCAATTCAATATGGGAACAAAATATTTATATATTTTTTTCTTGACTAAAATTTTTGATAAAATCATGTAAAAATTAATAGATTTTATTAAAATCAATGACTGTCTTGCTAATTTTGCTTTAATTTCAATGCCTTTTTATAAATATAAGTTTGACAAGTGTGGCATATTAAATTCAAATATTATAAGTTATTGCCTAAACATGTTTTTTGCAATCATAACTTAGACTCACTCTTCGTATTTGCTTTTTATGTTGTGTTATATTGAGAAATTTCAATTACACAACTTATTTGTTAAATGTTCTGTTATGTGTTTTTCTCTTTATACATATTTCTTGTTTAAATAGGAGGTTATTCCAATATCTATATCTGCTTTTAAATTTGTATAAGCAATTGGTTTTCATTATCGCCATGTTACTTTTACAATTTCATTATCAAATTTTTAAAAAAATTAAGAAGATATTTAGAGATTATTAACAAAATCTGATTGCAATACTATAGTTAAAATTTGAAAAAGACTCTGATCTTTCATAACAATGTGAATAATAAAAATTTGTTGAGCCTCTTGCCCACTTTGTTGATTCCAGGGAATGTAATCTATAAGGAAGGCATTACATATTATCACATTCTAACAAATGGTAAAGATAATTTTAGAATATTCTTGAACAGTTTGAATTGTATAAAATATTTTTCCTTTTAAAGACAAACAATGACTTCTCATGTTGTTTTTTAAAAAAAGAATGAAATTTTCTAAATTCATTATTTTCTTATATCTAATTATGAAAAATATAACAAAGAAGTTATTTTAGTTATCCATTTCAGTTATATATTTTTGTGCAATGAAATTGTGAGCATATGAATGAGGTTTTACTGTTAAACATAAGAAAAATATATCATTATTGTCATAACACAAACTAAACTCAGATAGGGACTTAAAAAACTTTAATTGCTCATAAGCTTGATCACTAATCACTTTTTTTTTAAATGAAGTTTTTTATACTATTAAACTTCCCTTAATACTTAAGTTTAATAATAATTTTGATAAATTTTCTGATTTAAAATTATCTCTAAACTGATACTGTTAACATTTCACATTACCATCTAGTTTTTATACTAAGAAGGGATTATAAATAGCATGGTAGGTACCCTCTTAATTTTGTAGAAAAATAGTGATTTTAAGAGCATTTCTGACTCTCAATTTTTTATCTCTATCAGTTTGATATAAAAAATATTGTAGCTCAGTAAATAATAATCAAGATATAGCAGATTTCTGACATGATTATTATTGATATTTTAAATCAAGATTAAGTTGTTATAATGTAAATCTTTAAAAATTCAAAGTAATAAACTTACTCAATTTCTAAAATTAATGTGATACTACTCTATTTCATTGGTACACATCTCACCATGTTTATAATTTTAGTAACAACTCATGGTAAACAGATGAGGAAATATTAACTGATGAAAGAAAATTCTTTTGAAGGCATAAGAATTCTTTCATTATTTAAAATGTTTGTAAAAGATAAAGTTAAAAATAATAATGGTAAAAGCAGAAATTTGTTTATTATTTTATTTTTCTCGGCAATAGAATTTGGTAACATCACCTGCACAATGGTGAAATGCCAAAATATTATTAGTTTTATATCATGAAAATGATAGGAAAAATAATTGCAAAATTTATAATTAAAACATAATATATTTAATGTATTATTAATAATAATATATATTTTTCTTTAAGATTGCTACATCAGGAAGGTACTATACATTTCAAATTTACAAGATATGCAAATGGTTAAATTTAAAAACATGCAAAGTAAGCAGTGACACTTTCAATGTATATAAAAGTTGATATTTTATATCAATTTATCATACATAAATAATATTTAAAAATTTACTCTGAGTAAGAAAGTTGCTTTTGTACTTCATGTAAGAAAGAAGGATGTTTACCATCGCATATCTGACTTCAGATAAAGTTGCAGCATATTTGCACAATAGGAAAAACTAGGATTACACTTTATCGTGATATTGCTGCTTGTGTTAATTAAGATCTTGTGTTTATCAGCAGAACATGAAATCTATGAATTCATGACTGTTATTATAGAATACTATGCAATTATCTCTAAAACTCTCATCAATAATGAATAGTTTTTATGGGCTTCAGACATTACACAGCTGCATCAGGATATTGGTCATTTGTAGCAGAATAATTGATAACCAATATTTTTCCTATCTTTGACATTATAGCACATACAATAGCTCCTCCAATGATTAATAAACTGAACAAATTGTCACACTGCCTTTTGTGCAAAATTTCTATTCTGTATAAACAGTTTCAAAATAGTAAAAATACATATTTTAAACTTGTATTCAATGCTGGCATATTGGCTCATTAATTGGATTGATGATATGTAGTGTAATTGTGTACACATTTTGATCACCTCTTTTACACATTTCCAGTATTCTAAATAATGGATGTTACATTTTTATTGTATTAGGTCTCATAAATGTGTCCTATCATTTTACTTGTTTTTGTTATGTTTTAGCTAGATGTTTCACAACTACATGTTGCATATGCTGTTTCATTTTTCTTTGATACAGAATGTGCTGATTGCCCTGGCCAACTTTTTTTTTTTTTTTTTTTTTTTTTTTTAATATTTATCGGAAAATGACTGATTAATGGTTGTTGAGCAACTAACATAGTGAAGCAGATTGAATTTCAATGTCTTTATATAGCATCTAATCTCTGTTCAATTCTATGTCCATATGGTTAAATATTCATTATTGCTTCCAAGGACAGCTGATTTTTCTCAGAATTTATGCCTGTATATAAATTTCCTATAATTCTTCTACAATAATATGAGTCCCCTTAAATATAATTTTGATTTTTGTATTTATACTTAATGTAATTATTTTGTGACTAGTAATGTATACCTATCGATTATTAAAATAAAAATTAATTCAAAATATTAAAAATTTCTATCGTAAATTTAAATCAATTTTTGTTTATAAAAACTTAACCCTTGATGTGTTGGTAACATGGTTGAACATTATTATTGTGAAAATATAGAGGCTAGCATATAACTTCTTGGAAGAATTTTGTTTCCTTTTTTAAAGGTGGCCAAACAAAGAATTCTTATCTTTATTTCACATTTTAATTTCATTAAAATTTGTTTTCATTTTTTTAAAATTCAGCTTTTTTGGTGAAAATCAAAAGTATAAACTTAAAATATAAAATCCTTTATAAAATAAAATTAGAATACTTGTCATTATGTATTCAAATGGGAGACAATCTTTTTTCCTAGAATTTTTAAATTAATTATCCACTAATAACAGCAAATAAACAAACTAGAAAGATAAAAATTGCACTAGTTTCATTTAACCCCTTAACTGTAAGGAAAACTTATGAGATTCGCTCCCCAGTGCCACCGTTTTCATGCATCGCAACAGGCGATCGCAGTTATGTGGTGTAAAAGAAGAGGCATGCTTGAAATAGAAGTAACATCATCACAACAGATATTTTAAACAATGTCAAGGACATTCTTTTGCATTCCAAAGCCATGGGTCAAGCTTTACTAATAGCAGAGTATTGCAGAAAATCGTATATATACGCCCAGGGCAGTTAACACATCGGCTTAGCATGGCGTATATACACGCCCGCAGCAGGCAAGGGGTTAATTCTAAGCACTAATTTTTTAATTGCATGATTTTACTCAACTGTTAAATAATAAATTGAATCAATTTAAAAGATTAGGATATCAAGAAAATATTGTTCAACTATGTTATTTGTAAAGAAAACATCAAAATAAGCTTTATTTAAGCATTTTATTTTAATAATCTTGATAAATGATAATAATGACATTGTCATTTAGAATTCAATTTGGATTAATCAGATCAACTTGTAATTAAAATTTCACGTACACAAAGAAATTAATACGCAAGAAAAGATGTCTGTAAATAATTTTAATATTATTTAAAATCCAAAATGTAAAAAATTTAAGGCATTCAATCTTCATTGCGAATTGCTGTTCACTAACTTACATATCATTACATATTTACAAACTGTGAAACATTCCCTGTATAAAAAAAAAATTATAAATTATGACTAAGATAAGTTTTTGTAACTGAATGCTAAAATAAAATGAAATCATAATACCAAATAAAACATTTTTCAATTTTTTGATAGTTAAATGCTATCTAGCAATGCATTTAAAAATTAAACTATGTTTGATTGTTTCAGTTTTATTATAAAGTAATAAGTTGGAACTTTTCAGGTCTCAATTTTATTGGCTAACAATAAATTGGTATTGTTTAATTGATATAAGTAAAAAGTAATAACATTAAAAACTAAAAATATTAAACAATTATACAATATATTACAATCAAGTTTTAATTAAAAGAGTGATTAAATGTGTTTCTTTAATTTTGTTATAGCAATTGATATAGGAAAATATGGCTTAACTTTTTACATTAGAAGTAGTTGAAAAATGAAAAGGGCAGTTTTCAAATACAGTTTTAATAAAAATATTTTTAAATTACAATGAATAAATCTAAATATATTTTTGGATGAATTTAAATTCATTGAATGTATTATAAACTTTTTATAATAAGAGTTAATTCCACATAAGACACAAATCTTAAGTATAAATAATGACAATTTTTGAAAAGAAACTATGAGGGAAGATCAGACACACCTCACTTGGAGTTGTGTACGCTGGTTCAGAATCCCCACAACAAGATGAACAAGTTCCCATTATTAAAAATAACAATACTTTATTTTATTAATATGGAATTCATAAATAAGATATTATAATACTGGATGGACAGTATCCAAGCCCAAAAGCAATTAATACTATATGCTTCACATCAAAATGTCTAATCTTTTCATACAATGTTTACTTCAATTCACTTTAAGCAAAATTTACATTATAGTCAACGCAACATTTACTGGCTTTAACCACGCTCACAAATAAAAAGAACCATAATCAAGTTAGGGATAATATTTCAAATTTATCATAGAGCTAGGAGTATTATTACTACTCCTAGCTCTATGAATTTTATATATGTGCCCTCTCAAAATGATAGAAGAATTAATAATTTTTTCCAAACATAAATATATATAATTGCAAAGCTCTGAGAAAAACTATGTAGAGGAGATATAGTCCCAACTTTCTTAACATAAATATCCACATTTTTACATTAAACACTTAAGGGTATCATTTTATTGGAACACATTGTGACCATCACATGATTTACTTGCTGCAGCAGATTTTTGCGAATATGTCAGATCTTCGGGTGCGCATCTCTATTCAAATTCACTGCCATCACTTCATCAGGAGAACAACAACCCAACCAACCAGGTAACCGCAAACTCAGAGAATTGGATTCTCAACAGAATTAAGCAATTCAAACAATGGTGAATTAATACTCTTCAGTAACTTCATTTGCAATTAGAAAAAAAATTGGATGCAAATCTTTGCAGAGATTTCTCTTTTGAAAACTAAACGATTGCCTTACAGAAAATATTACTAATATCTGTAGCATAAATAAATTTAATCACAATTTAAATTTTTTCATTCCTTATGTACTAAAGTTAGTATATAATATGATAATAAAAGCACAAAATACCGATTATTGATGATTTCAAGTTCACAGATATCGAATATATATATATCGTGCTGTTGTTTTTTTTTAAAAAAAGTAACTAACACTTGTTAACCATTTCCTCTGCTTGTTTTGACAGTTAATTTTCTTAGCTTTCTTCAGTTACGGTAGTTTCTTCAATAAAGCTTGAATGTCAAAATGCGCTCAATGTATTTCCCCCCCCCCCCAATATCATTTCCGACCTAGATTGACAAATGTATTACACCTAGCATTTCAATTTTGTGTGGTGATTCCAATTTATGGTGTGGTTCTTTGTAATAATAAATAACGAATTTACACTTGAAGCTATTAATTATATTCTGATGCATGGGTTGTAAGGCGAAAGTTTTATTAAGCGGTAGAAATTCTACATGAATTACTTAAAAAAAAAAAAAAAAATTCTGGATTTGAATATCAAAAGTGCAATTAGCTATCCATAATTTATAATTCTTCTATCAAAACTTTGATCTAAGTTTTGAAACCATAAAATAAAAAAAATTGAAAAAATATTCGAGAAAAAATAAACTTAAACGAAAGATCCATGAAAATAAGTTCGAAACAAGAAATGATAAGGTTTTAGTTCTTAAATTGAAATTTAAATCATCATTGCGTCTCTTGGATCATCTTAGTGATAGGTAATAATGAATAAAATCGTCAGAGTTCGTAACAAGTGACTACTGTTTCTTCCTTTCAGACAGTTTTTAAATTCCATATTGTTAAAAAAGTTTTTCGTAAATAATGCTTATGTCTTAATCTTAAAAATCTTTTTTACTTATTTTTAACCTTTAAACATATTCGAGAAAATATAGATTCATGACAAAAAACATCAAAATGTTTATTATTTTTATGTCAGTTCAAGTAACTTATGTTTTTTTTTAAATTTAAGAGCATTAAAATCTTCCGCTGATTGAAAAGCTTTTCCCTTTAATGAAAGCAAGAAATCCTGCATTATAGAAATCAATCAACTATTTGAAATATCTTTAATCCAGTAATGATCTTCGATAACTGTAATGATTGTGAGATGTCGCTGTGGAGGTAACAAGATGACGTCAGATATTATGACTATTTTTTCTAGAAGAAAGAGAGAACTTGGTGTGTCGATGGAAAATGAAGAGAGTTCTTCAGTTTATAATAACTTTATTTTTTATTTATATGTTGTTCTGTTCTGTGCATTCTTACAGGATGATAAATCATTGAATGCTTAAACATGTATCATTAATTTTCAACACAAGTTTAACTCACATCTCTACAATCCTTTCTCAATAGCTTGCAAATTTCAGAAATTGAAATTTTTGCTTACATCAGCACCAGTTCTTCTTTTGAGCCTTTATTGATTTTCATATACTTCCGCCCATAGAATCCTGTACAAGGCTTACAATTTATTCAGCAATCATATAGCTGTCTGAATGTCACCGATTTAGAATTAGCTTAACTGATTCAATTTAACCTTAAAATTCCCTTCACTTATTATTACAGGGAATTTTTTCATTTATTCCAAAATTGTTTTATTTTTCCATGTTACTTACAAAAATTCCACTCAGGTAAATCTCTTTTAGTTAACACACCCCTTTAGCGACACTGTGCTCTGATTGGCTGATTTAACTTTTCACTTTAAGTCTCACGGAATCAATTCACACGTCACATTTCCTCTTCAATTAAAGTTTTCTATTTGGAGTTATACCAGGTGCAGAAGTAAGGGCCAGCTTCGCAAGCCGACACTTTTTTTTAACTACAGATTCGAGATCATTTTTCTCATTGATCACGCAAAAGTGCCTGGGTTCCGCAATAATTAAAGCAAAGTTTTTTAATTGAAACTATTACAGATTAAGTAGAAAGGGTCTGCTTCGCAGTCTGACACTTCGTAGAACACCTAAAATCTAAGACTTCTCATTGCAATTTTTGCATCTTGCTTGGCTATTCTCAATTTGTCTAAGCCTTTGTTATTTTCAACAGTTTGTTGAATGTTTAAAAATCTGTTTCTGTATCTTATTATTTTTTGAGAACACTCAGTTTTCCTTGGTAGGTACTTATTTTATTACTTTTGAGTTTTATATATTTAAAAAAATAAGTATTTTTCTTGTAAACTTAATGTACACGTAGAACCATTAAAGACTGGTGACAGAATTAATGGCAAATTTGGTGTCTGTCTTTATTTCATCAATTTCCTGAACAAGTTCTATATTTTAAGCGCTCAAACTGATTAAATTTGTTGTTCCTAAAAGCAGATTCTTGTAGTTCACTCTCTCTAAATAATACGCGACTAATTAGAAGAGTCTTAATATGAAAAAAACTTTTTATGTGGTAGAAGAATGGGTTAGTGCTTTTGGTATAACAGTTCTTGCGTTCGAATCCTATTTAGGGATCTGGATGCTTATGCTGATTCGGAAACCACTTTAAGCTCTGGGTTCCGATCTAACTAACCTTCATGTGTAAAAAATGACTGTGTTCTGAGACAAACACAGTTCTTAAAAACCAAACTCTTAAAAAAAATAATAAACATATGTTTGATAAGAATGATGTATGCAGAAAGAAAATAATCACTGTTTGGCAAGTGCTATTCCTATAAATTTTATCCCTATCTAAATCTGTGTAATGCTTTTTTTATTAGTAAATAACTATAGTCTTGATCAACCATGTTGTTAACTATAGGTTGTTATAGTCCTGTACAAATTTAATTACGTTTGAAAATTTATTTCTTAAAAATACAACTGTTTTCTGACTTTCTGTCAAATTTATGTACATACAAGTGTCTTAAATATTATATATCTAGTCATAAAAAATGATTGTATAGTATAAAAAAATATGAATGTTCTTCGTTTTTACTTGATTAAATTTCACTCATTATTTGGTTAATTTTCTGCTTACAAGGCCTTTCTGCTTTGTAAACAGAGAAATAGATAGTTTACTTTTTAAAAATTTACTTATTCACTACCAAACTCTAATAATCTTAAACTAAGATTAATGAGAAATTATATATAATAATAATAAAATGAGAAAATATTTAATACAAATATAACATTAATAAAGTTAAATAGAAGTAGTTGGTAAAATTTAGCCTTTATAATATTGATAAAATTTGCGTTTATATATAAACGATTGATGAATATTGTGCACGAGTGTTATTTTATGTATGATTCTGTATAATCCTTTTGTTTCCTTAAAATGTGAGTAGAAAAAGTTAAAAATTCAAATGTTTTATTACAGTGTTTTGAATATATATTCTTATCCAAATTAATTTTTCTATTGATATGTATAACTGTCCAATATAAAGGTTTTTTAAACCCTTATCTTAACCTTGATTGTGTTTATTCAAATGTGTAAAATACTGAATGATTAAAACTTAAGTTTTGAAGAATGCATATGGAATCCTAGTCACATACTGAGATATGTTTTAAAAACTATTTACTTTTTCGATAAGCCAGGCAATTGCTGAGTGGTTAGCGTTCTTGACTCTTGGTCTGTTACGGGCCCGAATCTCGGTTTGGGCATGGACGTTTCCTTTCTCTCTGCATCTTTGCCCTTTCTTCTTCTTAGATGATGGATGAATGTGGCCCGTTCTATAAATGGATTAGCGCTGGTGTGACGTGGTAATGCTACTCACCTCCGAGACTTGGTTCACATGTACCAACCTGGTAACGCTAAATGATTAGCAGTTAATAGCATTGCTGTGTCGAAGGGTCAATCACCCAGTGCCCACCATTAGAAAAAAAAAGTTTCGCTAAACATTTATAATCTTAAGTGTAGTTTATATAAACGAATCATTTACATATTACAAAATTATTGCAAATATATGTAAAATGCTTGTATTAATAATAGAGGTATACATTTCATTGATACTACTATATCATAATTAATTTTGGATTTGACTTTTGATTTGTGATGTTAAATTCTAATTTAGTTATTACAGAGTTATATTTATATTATTTAATAATAATAAAAAATGCCTTATTTTTTTGTTTCAATTTTTTTAATAGTCTAATAAATTAAAAAGTATTTCCTTAAAAATATGAATATGATAAAAACTGTTCTGTTGCACGAAGACGATCTTAATTGTTATGCTAATGTCTGTTTAAACTTTTCTGCTTATGATTTTAAAATAATTAACTCTGATGCTTAGTAAATAAACAAATGTTTATTTAAATGTGAATTTTTGTGTCCTCGTGAATTGAATTTGCATTTTATTTTACAAATTTTTTTAACTCTCTATTTTATTTTTATATTTTATGAATATTGCACAAGTGCTATAGAGGGGATTATAATTGAAAATTTTATTTCAGAAATTCATATAATAAAGGATTAGTTCAGTACAATATTGAAATATTTAAAATGGATATTTTTATATGTAAAATTTTGATTGCTTGCTGTTACGTGTTATTAAAACAATTTAATATAATTAGTTTTATACTCTGGTTCTTCTGTACACAACAACCAGGGCTTGGATCATTTGAAGTGTGGTTCGGGATTGCATTTAAATGGTAGGTCCTTATTTAATTTAGCGTTCATGTGCACGGGCGAAACAAAAAAAAAAAAAAAAAAAAAAAAAAATTGTATTTTAACTAAATTAAACCTAATCAGCGAGCGTTTCAAATTTTTTGCCGACTTTACTGTCACAAATCATTAACAATAGACTTAAGGACATTTCTCATGTACTATCGCTACTAACAAGCGTCAGTTTGACACATGAAAGAATAGATGAATTGAAGAAAAAATAACCTCTTAGAAAGCAATGTACTGTGAAACCTTACAAATAAGAAAAGAAAATTTTGTTTGATTGTTAAATAATATATTATTTCACCTTACACGTATATTTTACAAATACGCTATATATTAGTGATGGCAATTCATATTCTAGGTTTCGTTTTTTTTCTATTTCTTATCGACTTTTCACATTAGATATAAAGGTACTGACAATGTCATATTCATAGTTATTGTATTTTATGAATTGAAAAAACTAATTTACTACGAATTTTATTACGGCCGTGTCGAATTGACACACATCCATCAAGATATGGAAATTCGCTATGTAATTTTCCTACTTTAAAATATTTTGTCGAAAGCGTTTTCGAAATTATATGCTGCTAAAAGTAATACTAGAGGTAATATAACAATGCAATTTTTTATAATTTTCTAAGTATTATCTCTATTGTGTTAAAATAGCTATTTAATCTACACCATGGAAATATTAAATTTCCCAATAAGTATACTATATTAAAATTTATTGAGCTTGCAGCTATATGTCTAGCGCTCTGGATTTTAGTTCAATTCCTGGGTTCGATTCCCGTCTAAGGCTCGGCTATCAGTAATGTTTAGGAATTCACATCTAGTTAAAATGGTTGTTACATCATTGAATCTTTCAGTGATCCTGCTGTAATTATAATCATTCAAATTGAGAATTTAATTTTTTCAACTGTCTATATATTGATCTGTAAAATTACCCATCTGAAAGGGAAAAAATTTTGAAAAAAAATAATAATAATAATAATTATATTAGAGCTGAATTTAACAATTTTCGTTCATACAAATTTCGTAATTGGTGAAACTCTTTAAATATATATTAAGAATTAAATGTGGAAGATAAAAGGACTACAGCCAAGAAATATTTCCTCAAGAAAATTTCTTATTTGAATTTTTTATACCACATAAATCATTTATGGTCGGATTATTGTCTTTGAACTCGTGTCTTCAGTGAAACAGGGTTCTAAAGTGTTTGGTACCTTCAACCTTTCCCTTCTCTAAATTTTTTAAAATTTAAAGTTAATTATTTGGTTGTCTCTAAGGTAATAGAAGTAATCATGGATGAGCAGTTTTGTATAGAAAGACGTTAACAGTTTCTTAAGGCAGGCAGCAAACCTATACATCGCGTTGCAAGGTGACTAGTGCCTGTTTTGTGGATCCCTGGTGTTTGGTACACGGAACAATCACGTGATCAATGACATTACTCCAAATATTGACCATTGAAAGTTTATTTAGAATTCAACTTTCATTATTATCTTCCGTCTTGAGTTTAGTTTATATTTTTAATTTCAAAAGTTGCAAAAAAAAAAAAAAATTATTATGCCTAAAATACCAAAAAATATGGCATATAATGCTAATTTTACTTTCAGCTGCAAATATTGTTGCTCAAATTTGCCTGGAAGAGCCGAAAAAAGGAAAAATCTAACTGATGTAGGAGTCCAGACAGATAATGAATAAAACGCTGTTGGGAGTTAAGTGCAAGGATCTTGTCACGAACTCCCATCAGTTGTGCGACGGTGGCGCCACGGCCAAGTGAATTTCAGTTGATACTGAGCCATGCTCGGGGCAAGAAGCCTTTAGAAACATTAAATGTGTGTGTTTTTTTTTTTTTTTTTTTTTTTTTTTTTAGTGTAATGTGCTGTTTGCATTAAATTATTAAATGTATGTGTTTATTGTAAATATAGTTGTTAATTACATGTGTTAAATATAATAACAGCTAGACCTCTGTTATTTGAGAAATGTAAAATGATTCATAGATTAAGAAATTCATCGAAAAAGTCGTGGAGTTCCTTGAAAATAGAAAGGTAAGTGAAACTTACCTTCCGTTAATAAAGAAGTATTTTTTGCAAATTTCATATAAAAATTGACAGATCTCTTTAATAGTGATAAGATGTCATTTCTAGAAGATAAGAGTTATTTTTAATGAATTATGATCTTCTGTACTCTTCAGAGTGCCCTGAAATTTGATTTTTTTCTTTGCTCATTTGGTTTGAAGCAATTATATATGCGATTTGTCAGCTATTTTAATGTTATATATACTTTGTGCTTTTGCATTTCATTCACTTTTATAAACATTTATTGCAAATATAAGTTTTCTAAATAACAGTTTTACTGAATATCTTCTCTGATAACTTAAAAGTAATATTTATCTAAAACTTGTGTTCTATCAATTCATTGTAAGTATATAATTTGTTTAGAAATAATGTACACCATTAGAACTCCTTGCTAAATGTTTTTAACAAAAAACTATGGCTATAATTCCGAAACTTTACTATAGTGAACATGGTTTCTAATTTATTAGTTCAGATACTCTCTTAATTAAGTATAACTATAAATTAAATTGCATCCTCAAAATTTAAATGTTATATGTATTTTATTTCATCTTTTCATTTTTCTTTTAAAAATTACTTAAGGATGGATGAAATCTCCTTTGTGTTTCTTCTATCACTCAATGCAGGAGATATGAAAAATCAAGACAGTTATGAGTACTCTTGTGGTGTTATGGTGTGGGGGTGTATGAGTGCTTCTGAAGAAGGAAACTTGCAATTCCTCGAAGGAAATATGGATCAATACGGATATCTGGATATTCTTAAACAAAATGTAATTTCCAGCGCAAAGAAACTATCCCTTGGAACAGGATTTATTTTTCAGTAGGACAACGATCCTAAACACACCTCTAAGATTTGCCAAGAGTTGTGCCTTTACCATGTGCAGTAACAACTTCATAGCCCTCCACCGTCACCCGTTTTGAATCCCATCGAACATTTGTGGGAAGAAATTGGCCAGCAACTAAAAAAATATGACATAAAAAGCAAACTTGAACTCAAGAGTGCCATTAGTAGTATTTGGTCTAATTTTTCTCCGGAAATAACAAAAAAACTTGTAAGGGTAATGCCGCCACGTCTAAGAGAGCTGACGATTTATTATTTAATTTGGTCAGTATTATCAATCTTTTTATATGAATAATTACTACATAATATTACTTTTAAGTCACATGTAAGTTTTCATTTTTATTATTATGAATTTTGTGCGACACATTAAACTTTGATTTGCATTTGTATCTGCGTACAGAGACTTTTTTACTCACTGTAGGTTTGTAATATGTACTGTGTTCAAAATCAAAAATAGAGTATTTTAAAAATAAATTCTTTTAAAAGATTCGAATTTTTGTGGGTTGTGCATCTACCTGTAGCTGCAATTTTTTGTTTTTGCATAGGAATAAGTTATTTCTGAAATATGAGTTTTTCATTGGGATAATGTCATACGGCACAACAAAGGAAAAATAAATTCATTAGTTTCCTTTTTTTTTTCCCCACAAACTCACAGACAGAATATTTATGAGATTCTAAATTCCTTCCCCAGCATGAAATGCCTCAAGGGAAAGTTTTCTAATTTAGTTACTAGCGTATGAGATAAAGACATTGCATCTTTATTTTAAAATCTGGTGTGCGTTCATTAATTTCCAATTTTTCCCAATTCTGAAAAACGGGTAATAAACAAAATAGTTCGATACTCAAATCTATTTATAAATTTTCTCAAACTTATTATCTCTCTTTATTATTTGACATCTTTAAGTTAATTTAGAACTTATGTGGAAAAATTTCCTTCTATTATTCCGATCACCTTTCACAATTTCAATTTGGGATTGATCAGAAATTCCTAGGAGTTCAAATTCCCATAATGTACATATTCACAGATATTTTCATAGAAAGCATCGGTTATGTTAAAATATTAGCCCTATTGAACTTAGTCCCCAAAATATTATCCCTCATCTATGAACTTTGTTCCCTACTATAATTCGCAAAAGTCTAGTTTTAATGACTGATAAACTAAATTACATTTTCAAATAATTTTCCGATAACAATTGCGTTGATTAAAATCTGTTTCTTTTGGAATAAATCGGTAAAATCTATTTTGTTTTCTCTTAATTGAAAAGCTTAGTGCTAGATTTTAACGTCTAACAGAACTAAAACGGGAAAATCAAGTTAAACCAAGTTCTCTTTATTTTCAATCGTAGGAATATTTTTTTTCAGAAAAAGTTTCGGAAACATAAATGTGTGTTCATGTATTTTTAAAATCACTGACTTCAACAGAAAACACTCGCTGTTGTTTTGATTTAGTTTCATTCTTTCCAAAAAGCGCATGGATAATTATTTCCTTGCTAATCAGAAAACTTTGAGTCATCAGATTTTCACTTGTATTGCCATTTTGACTGCGTATCACGACCTTGATACCCAATCAGAATAGAAAAAGTGCGAAAATTTTGTTTCCTTTTTATCACACTCAGTTAAATTTTCTTTCTGAATATAGTTTTAAACATTAAGTTTTTCTACGAGCTTCCTTCGAAGTGAAAAAAACATGCACCTATTTCTAATAACAGTCGTTATTTAATATCTAATATCAATTTTTTTCGCAGTACAGATTTTTTTTACTTGAATGCGATTTATCGAAAAAGGCTGTTATTAACTCACTCATATGCATTGTGCGACACATTAGTTTTAATGCTATTACGAGATCAGAACTAGTTTTATCGGTTCAGTTTCCTTTGTGCAGTGAGTTTGATTGGAGTAAACAATAAAACATGGAATAACATTAATTTTTTTTATCTCCCGACAAAGGATTCTATTAAAATTTATAAAGATCTTGTTTAAAAATGCTTTTATTTAAGCAATCGTACCATCATCCTATTTATATTGTTATAACAATATAAATATGAATAAAGAGTAAATTTTCTTCAATTAATTGTACTTATTATGTTAATATTAAATACAATATGGAAATTTTCAATTAATTACAATATCATTTAAATATTTTGAATAAAATAATTAAAATTGTTTATAATTTTAATGTAGCAGTAATGTGTATTTAAAAGGAATATTTAATTATATGAAAATCTTTATTTGGTAGTCAATATAAATTTTATATTATTTGTAATAGACTTGAAACGTTTCTACAAACATCTGAGAAATTTGTTTACTAATTTGACTTCTTTTGTTTTAATCAAAATACTCTCTTTAGGGTGCTAAAGCCATGGGTGTTAAAATTATCACTATATAAATTAAATAAGTGAACATTCAGGAATGCAAAAATTTAAACAACAAAAACTAATAATTATATTTTTTAATAATTATAAAAGCTTGGTAATAAATTCTTCTTCAAATATAAAATTAAATGAAATTTAATTTTAAAAGAAACAATTTTTAGTATGAGAATATAACATTTAAAATTTGTTCGTCGAAAAGTGAAAATTCAAATTAATGCTGTAGTGCGGAATGTTGCCAGATATTTCGAACTTGCTAGAATTCGAAAACCTTCATGCGTTTCACCCATTTCATGATGTAACGATAAATTTTAAGGATTTAGGGGCTCTAGTCTCA
>JAPDSC010027528.1:123492-156757 GCA_026290005.1 Latrodectus geometricus
AAAAAAAACAATTTAGTTTATTATAACTAGTGAAAAACAGTCGCTTCCTTAATTTAAAACAAACTAAACATGTATTAAAGAAAAAAAAAAAAAAAGATTTTACTTATATTTATTTGTAATTTAATTTATTTATATACATCAGTGTGTTATGACATTTAGAGTTAGTTTCAAGATTTGTTTACATTTGCACTTATCAGATTTCCACTTTCTTTACAAACATCGTTAGTAAAACTGATTTTCAGAAAAATAATTTTCTAACATAATCTCAAAGTGCTATTTGGCCTGGAGAATCAAGTAAAATAAATTTTTTTTATAAATTGCAACTGATTTTTGATTTACCACAAAAATTTTCCTTGTTTTGTATAAATGTCTTCGTTTTAATTTTTAATGTTATCACTAATAAATTTCGTGGATGACTCTCTACATTTCTAGTATTCATAGTTTCACTGTGGCACCAATATTATCAGAAGGAAATTTAATATTGAAACTTTTAATGTCTTTTTTTAAACGTGGTTCTAAGTTCTTTATCATTTTTTTTCCCTATAATTTCTTCCTTGTTCTTGCAAAGCTTAAGTATGTCTGGTTAAAATGGATCACTTCAACATTATTTTAAATCACAGAATTAATTGTAGTTAAAATCATTTAGCAATAAATTCTTAATTTTCACATCAGAATAATCTATTTCACTGATGGATTTATCAGAAGGGTTGTTAAATGTTTCCATTAAAGCCTGAATTTTTTCTTGGGTTCTAAGATATTTGATGTAGTCATCCAGGAAAGAATTTTTTTAATCTACTTTTAAAGGTATCAGAAGCATTGCATAAGGAGTACATATGATATCTTCATAAAGTGACATGTTTTTCAGAATTTTTATAAAATGTTATTCTTTGGACCATTTACTTGTTCATCATTGCTTTCCAAATAAGAACTTAGCACATTTTTAACATCCTGTTTCATGCTGAACCAAACTTTGAGTTTGTGCCTATGTTTTCCACGCACAGTTTAAGAATCCAGCATGCACAAGCTTTTTCATTTTCTAATTACTAAACTCGAGATAATTATCACGTTTTTCTGACCACTCAGTTAAATTAAAGATGTGTTTGTAAAGGAAAGCAAGTGCAAATGTAAAAAATTCAGAAAATTGTAATTCTAAATATCGTATAGCCTAATGTATCTAAATAAGTAAATTTACAAGTAATTAAAAGTAAATTCTTTTTTTCAGAATATAGGTTTAGTTTGTTTTGACAAGGAGCTGTTTTCTATAAGTTATAATAATCTAAATTGCTTTCTTTATACAGATCTTTTAGCTAACAAGACATAAAAATTATTTATAAGTACTAATTATTTTTTTATTTAGACAAAAAATAAAACATTTATTGAAATAACAAGCTAAGCTTTACTTTACTTTCAGTAATTTTGATCTTATTATATTTTTCAAAACCTTTTATGACAGAGACATAACTTGCGCTATTATCCAATACATCTGTCTTAAAATTTCTACTAAAATGAACGTACAAAAGAGCCAATATCTTTTAAATTGAAACATCATTGTAAGTTTTATTTTAAGTTAATATGATGTTCTACAAATTCTTATAAACAAAATGTTTAATATTACTTTAAAATATATATTTTTTTGAATTAAGATATCATTGTTCAACACAATAATCGGTATTTATTACATTGGGGACTTGATAAACCTATCATTAAAAATAATATTGAATAATTTATCACATTTACAAAGTTTAATTCTGATTATGAAAACCGACTATTATATATGACCACACTTTAATTACTTTTATCATAACATATACATTTCATAAGTTCATAACTATGTGCTCACTGAGTAAGTGTACTAAATGCTTTTAGATTAAGGATTCAGAAGTCTTGGAGGGGAAACTTAATATTTTAAAATATTATATAAAAATGTATTAATGTGTTATAAAGAATTTCTCTTTTTTTATTTAGAATTTAGATAAATTTTCTAATGATTTGTGTACAGAAATTAGACCAAACTGTGAAAAAGATATACATTATGTGTTCGCGCATGCGCGCACGTCTTGCAATATTGTTTTCAAGAACAGAAGAAGTTTGCGATTTGAGGAGAACGGTTATGAATCTCGAGCGGGAATTATTCCCCATATTTTTTTTGTTATGTATGTGTCTGAATAAAATAATTTAAAAGACACTGGTCCGTCATCTGTATGTATTACTATAATACATTCCTTACAGTATAATCATCTCTTAACTATAAATTACATTATGAATAATCAAACTTGAGTTGCATTTCTTCATAATGCAAAACAGTCTTATGTGCCTATAAAATATTTTATGTAATTAACAAGTCTTAATGAATAATTAATTTACAATTTATGATTATTTTAATCAAAATTATTACTGTTTTAATATTGATAATCTAAAACACAAAATAACTATCGATATATTCCAATTAATAAATCATATTTACATTTAACTATGCTTAGCAACTTTCTACTATAAAATAGACATCACATTTAATAAATTTAATACAATATGAAAAAAATTACATTAAATTAGTGATAGATTAGGAATTTTAATCAATAAAATTTAAATTGAAAAATAATAATTACAGAATCTTAGAGTACTGAAAGATATTTTAGTTGTTAAGAAACCAATAATATCAGTTTACAAGATTACCAGATCTTAAAATTCAAATGTTGAACAATAATAATCTAGTAAGAAATGTTTTAGAAAATAATGTAATGATATTAGTGCTGCACAGATAACTAAATGTAGTAAGAACCAACAAAATTCAAAAAAGCTTCTTTTAAAATATTTATTTACAAATATAAAATACAAGCACATTTAAAAGCTTCAGGCTGAAATTTGTAAATTCAATTCACTAATGAAATTTGATTAATAAAAATGCATTTTTAAAGTGTTAACAAAGTTTTCCACAGAAATTTAAATTAAGGAATGTAAAAAAATTATTTGTTCTAATACAACATAAAATTGGTGGCGGGGAGAACATAATTCAGCTGCACGAAGAACTCGTGACATTTAACGCATTAAATGATATAGTATAATTCAAAATAAATATAAATTAAAAAACAAATTTAATTAAGCAATGTACTTAATATTTTTATTCTATACCAAATTCTTAAATTAGAAAATATTAAAAAAATGGAACTTATGTTTGCGAACAAAATAAATTAAAATTTTTTAGGATTTCAGTGCACAGATTAATAAAGTTTTAGTTTAAGCTAAAGAGAAAATTTTCCCAAAAAGAATATGCAAATACTGTAATTTATTATGTTACAAATTACATAAAAAATACTAAAATAAAATAATGGCAAAACAAAATAAAATTATAATAAACCTATAATATAAATCATGTTAAAACATGCGTGATTAAAATTTCAAAGTCTTCTGGGTTACAAGAATTCCTAGCACCATAAAAAATAGATTAGGAGCAACTAAATATTTACTTCATTGTTTTAAAAATATTTTGAAATTGATATTTATAAATTGTCATATTACGACAAATAAAGTTTTTTAAATAAAACCATTTTAAAACCTTCAAAGAAAATTTCCATCTATATGAACACCCCAATCTGATTCTAAATAAAAAATTTGATTAAAAATATTTTTTAATCAAATGCATGCAATATTTTTGTTTGTCATAAATTTCATCATTTTATCATAAAAATTTCTTGATTTTTTTTTTTTTTATCTAAAATTTAACAAAAAAATATCTAAACTGGTATAAAAACAAAATCAAAAATTAGAATGGAGTGAAACTGAAATTATAAAAACTATCATAAAACATAGTGTATAAAAAAACATATCAAACAATTTTTTGCTGAATATAAATTACAAAAATGGCTCTTTAATATATATATTTATATACATATGCAATTCAAAATAACATATCCAACAATAACACTTGAATAAAATAAATATCTCACTAAAATTTACTGAAGAAATTTCACAAGGTAGTTAAAGGAATTTAACACATGTGCTATTTGTTCCAAGTAAATTACATTTCATATAGATTGATTTGTAATATGAAACATTCATAAAATAACTGCATACATTTTCTCACTGATTTATGAGTTTATCCTCATCTAAGTTTCAGTGTAGCAGCAGAAAAATAGTATACATTTAAAAACGTTACATATAAAATGCAATATATTCCTTTTAGCACAGAAAAATAATAAAAATGCCCATAAACTTAAAACAAGTTTGTGTGTAAATGAAGTGCAGTTTTTTTTTTATAAAAATATCTATTTAATATATTCGATACAAATTTCACTGCTAAAACTAACTAAATACACAACTCAAAAGCCAAATATGAATAAAGCATATATAAAATAGGTATATTAGCTGAGGATAATTTCTGCTTTTCAATGCTCTGGACAAGTAGTTCCTGAAAGAAAATATATAAAATCAATAATTTCAATGAAATAAACAAATTATAAAGTAACATCAGAAGCTAAGAAATGTACCTATAATACTTATGTGCAAAACAAAATAACAAATTATGCAAAAAGTTTCTTTTCAGAATAGCATATTTACATATTAAACTACAAAGAAACATTAATATAATAATTTCAAGTTCTAATCAAGTTTATAAAATTAATTTAGGCCAAAACTAATGATTTTTTCAAATGAAATAATCTGAATTATAAACTTATGTTATATAAATTAAAACACATGATAGTTATTTATCACTAGATTAGGCTGGGAGGAATCTGAATAGAAATGGGTTTACAATTTAGAAACAACTTGGTCAAGTTTTTTTTTTTTTTTAAACAGTTATTATTTCTGCACCTCTATTTGCTTTCTCTAAATGCTTTGAAAGAAATTATCAAGTCAGAAACTGTGCAAATGTTTGTTGATTAAATCATTTTTTGAGAATAAAATTTGCTGTAATTTATTAATCCTCAATTGAAAGTATATAACCAAAAATCATATGTAATAGCAAATAAGAGTTAAATGTTTTTACAAAATATAAAGATAACCATAATATGCTAACAACACAAGCACACATATTGAAGGACCAATGTGGTTTTAATTCAATACTCAAGTTTCTCAATTAGAGAATGGTACAGTAATTTTTTTTTTAAAACCATGAACAGATATTTTCTAAGGGTAGCTGATTTGAAGAACATACAGCTCAAAACAACAAACAAACATCTTTTATATCAAGAAAAACTATAATTATGAAAAACAATTCTTGTCTGACAGCTTATAGATTTTATCAGTTCTTGCTATAATAGCTAGCAAGAACTGGTAAGATCTGTAAACAAAACTTGTTTTTACCTTTAAACTATATACAGGGCTTGTATGATGATGAATATAAGATGAGACTGTTCATTCTCCTTAGCTTATATATGGGGATAATTGCTCATGATGTTATATACAAAATTCATTTGGAAAGATTCATGCCACTTTTGCATAATACTAGTGCCCCCACTATATGCTGTTTTTTCTGCAGTGAACGTCAGAATGTGGATATATATAAGCTAAGTTACTAATTCAGGGTAGGATGATCATGAAAGAATAATCATTTTGCATATTACCAATGAAAAGGAAATTGAAATTCGGCATGGTGTTCAAAATGACTATACTAAAATTATCAATTCCCTTGACAGTCCAGACCAACATAAATGAAATCCAGACCAACATAAATATAAGACAGAGCAAAAAAACCATAATTTCAGTAGGGATACTGACTTGACAAGTTTTTTTCTCTTCATGCAAGACATTATAAGAACTCCCCACAAATAATAATTCATTTCTCGTATATTACATAATTTCTTTATGCCTATACTAAATTCCCTTGCATATTCTAGACTTAGCACTCTTATCTCGAGAACAGAATAAGAAAAAGTGGTTTGCCAAACTGTAAAGCAAAATTGATTTAGTATAAAAACACCTTGTAAACATTAATAAAAAGACAAGAATGGTTAAAAAACACATTTTCTTTTTTTTGTAATTTCTTACATTGTGACATGAAAAAAGGGATTTTAGAAAGAAAAAAAATATAGTTATAGTAATCTACCTTTATTTGAGAGCAATATACCTATATTTTATAAAAGTATATTATAGAAATATACCTTTATAAAATATTCTCTTCCCCATGAGCAGCAATACATGTTTAAATTCTCGTTTCAATGCCATGTTGCATATGTTGGAGCACAGAGTATGACACTTTGGCGCAAACACACATAATGTATCCTTGCAATATTTGTGGAGGAAGTGCATACCAAAATTATTATTTGGAGATGTAAATTCTCAATTATTATTATTGGCAAATGTTTCGATTATCCTTACAGGAAAAGTCCAGTGGAATCAGATCAGATGAACATATATTTCTATCTTTCACATAACTGTTATTTGTTTCCTGAATTTCTTGAAGAGATACTGCTTTATAGGAGATGTCAAGTGGTAAAATGCACTGTCATGTTAAAATATTAGATTTTTAAGATTAAACTGCAAGTTCACAACAAAATTGGCAATTATAAACACTGTACACTTGTTAATGTGCCTTCATAAAATATTGGTTTGATCAGCTTGTAAATGGTGCACCACAGGTAATTAGCAAACTACATTTAATGTTGAATGTTGGAAAAACATCTAGGATTTTCTAGCACCCAATATACAACGAATGGCAAAGTGTATGTGCCATTCTGAGAAAAGTATGACTCCTGTCCATGCTATAGCTGCCATGAATATTGATTGGATCTAAACCTGATTCATGATGAATTTGCAACATGCATAGTGTCTTTAAGCATCCAAGCTCAGTAAAACCTGTTGGGGTATTCATTGGTATGGATGAATGCTAATTTGCTTTGGATTTTTCAAACCTGACATTTAAACAAGACACTATTGTGTTGCCTTTTAGATAGGCATATGCAAGTACCTCATCTGGTTGAGTGTACCATCCTACCTTAAATGGTTTGCCAGAGATTGAGCTCAACCTGTCATTCAGCCAATATTCCTTAAACTTTTTACAACAGTTAGGATGGCTTGATGAAAAGGATGTAGATCTGAATATTTCTGGTACAAAATTGCTACTGATTGTGTGTTCTTCTGTCATTCATGATAGAGTAAAACCTTCTCACACTTCTTATTTTTTGAAAATCGCTTTGTGACCATGAGTATCAATACACATTATTCAAAACATTTTATAAAATAAGAAATAAAATTATTTTTGGATAAAATGGAAGAAGAGTCACAAATAAAAATTCTTCTCATTTTCAAATCTTGCAGTGAGCTAATTTTATGTTTGACATCAAAGACAACACTTTAGTAGAAACAAAAATTTGGATTTCAACTTAATGAAAGACAAAGTGAAAAAGAATGATCAACAATTAATAAGCGCTTTGTTTCAATGCGCGCGATATCCCAACAAAGTTATTTAACAGAATCGGGAGCTTGGAGAGTTGTTAGCTGGTTAGAGGGAATGAAGCACAATCCAAAATACCAGAAACCATTGAAGTTTCACAAAGTGTAATTTTGTAATTTCCAAGATTTGGAATCGTGTTTTGAAGACTGAAAATGCAGGCTTATTTGAAGAGTATAATTTTGAATAAAATACAATAAAAAGTGTAAGTGGCTTGGAACAATATTAAATAATTTTTAAGCATGAAATGCATGAGCGACATGGCTGAAATGTATGTGACTTTATATAATTTTGAGATTCTGGCCAAAAGCAAAAATTATTTTTATGATATGTTGTAGAATTACAGTGGTAAAATTATCATTTTGGCTTAGTCTTGCGAGTATTATATCAAAGTTTCATAGTTTGTATAGTAAAGCATTTTAAAAAGCAAATATGTTAAGCAAATTGTACTCACCTTCTTCCTTTTAACCACCGTCGAAGCTTATATGCATGAGTTTGGACATTCCGGCCTTTAATAAAAATAATTTTTTAATAATACAAACATCAATAACATACTTTTCTCCCAAAATATAAAAAAACATACATACTTATTGAAAAATTAGTTTCTGTTAGCATTTCGGAATCATTTACATCTCCCAATAATATATGATACTGCAATAAAACAATAGTTTTTAATTTTATAAAATTAAAAAAAGAATTCTTTTATGTTAGCATACATAGTTATTTTTTTAATCATTTACAAAAATATTAATAAGTTATATAAATAAATTTAAAAAAAATTCTACATATTATTATAATAATGAGTTTACAAGTACTTAAATAATTATTTAAATAGTTATAAATAAATGCTATTATTACTTCATCAGAAGGTCTTGTATCTTCAGTGATATGTTCTTTTGCTAAATCTAGTTCTTCTTCAATAATCTTCTTTTGATACCTTTCATTAACAAGAGCTCTGTCTAAGGCATCATTAGCTTTTCGTAACTCTTGGCATGTTCTTTCACTTTCAATTAATCTACTTATAAATTACAATATTTAAATAGTATATTATATTGTTAACGCAACAATTTTACTTAAAAGATGTCTTATAAAAAAATTGATGTCACTAATTGCCACATAAAGTATTTTTATACAGCTAAGAAACATTTTAAATATTTCAAGCAACATTCTAAAATTGAGAACAAATAAAGATAATTTCAGAAAAAATCTAGAATTTTACATATATAATGCTATAAGTTATTAAAATTTATTAAAAAGGAATCTCCTGTGTTTCAAGATATTATCAAAGTATACTTGAAACGAATTTGACATCTTAAATGAAAATATTTTGAAATTGGATACTATGCTAAATCTGTAATAATTGTAAATTATGTAATAGCAGTCACATCCATTTAGAAATCAACCTTTATTATTGGAGTTTCTAATGTTTATGGTAAAGAAAATTTTAAAATGAGTTCATGTAAAATGAAAATTCTAGAAAATAAATTAGCAAAAAGGTAAGAAAAGAGTATAAGTTTTAAGTCAATTGGTTTGTTTTTTACAAATGGTCACTTTTTGTCACACAGGTTCATATGAATCGAATTACTAAATTTACTTGAGGTGAGAATCGAAACAAAAATTGTTGAACAGAAAGCTAAAGTGCTAAAATATGAAAGTCTGGTTTAAAATATCGAAAAATAATTTAACAATAATAAACTGAAAAAATATTTAACTATAATAATTTAATAGTTAAAATAAATTATCATTAAATATATATAAATGAATTAAAGTAACAAATATGAGTAAAACATGCATAAATAAGAAATACAGTGTTTTATTGTGTATAACATAAATTCAAATTTTACAAAATAAAAGTTGATTTATAAAACAATTTAATAGCAACTCATTTTCAGATCAATTTTGTTGATATAATCCAAGATTTAACACAAAAATTCCTTGTCACTGCATGGTAAAGAAGAAGACTTATAAAATATATTTAAATACTAAAAATAAAAAAGTACTTTTTAAAATATAAGCAAAGTAAAAAATTTTTTTTTCTAAAAAATTAAAGTTTGACGATCTGAATGCTAAATATATATATTACTATTAACTATCACTTGATAGTGCTATGAAAATTTAATAACACACAAAGATGATAGAAGAATTCAGGGCAGATAATAATTAGAAAAGATAGAAAGATTAAGTAATATATTCAATGAAAAAGTAGCCCTACTTAAAATACAATTTTCATTATTAATAAGATATATAAATTTATAAGAATGGGAATAATTAAAATAAAGTTTTGTACTGATAACAAAGTTTGTTGTGTTACACTAGGAGTCACAAATCCATGGAAATTTTATATTATTTTGTATAAACAAGATAAGTGTTCTTAGAGACAAAACATCCAACAATAGTCATTTTTAAACATTTTACTCACATCAACACATTTATGATTATTATCATCAAGTTTGTTATTAATTTCATTATCTATATAAATGTCTATTAAATATTATATCAGTAATTTGCTATATAGAAGAAAGATAAATTTAATGTGTTATAAGATCCAATAAATTCTCTTTTGTACCAAGAACAAAATTAATAATGGAAGTGGAAAACTCAAGTAAACTAAAGGAAAGAAACAGTTTAAAATAATTTCTTAATTTCAATTACAAGATCAAATTTGAAAATTTATTTATGAATCGTTAACTTTCAAAACTTTTCAAGCTTCAAACAAAGTTTTTTTTAAATAATATATATATATATATATATATATATATATATATATATATATATATAATGCAATGTAATAAAACTATTTACTATCAATTAAAAGTTTTTAAAATTACCTTTCATGTAATGCAGCTATTTGAGTATCAGTAGCACGAGTTTCTACCTAGAACAGAATAATTTAATAAGTTAATCTGCAATTCTATTTTCCTATAACAATTATTAAAACCAACTTATTGTTGGTAAGTTTTATTCCTCTATTTGAGAATGTAAAACCTTATTAATTAAATGAGTAAAAATCATGACATAAAATAAATTCCTTTAATTGGAAGGCATCATAAGATTTTAATATTTTTATAAAATGCAGATTAGATAAAAATGTACAGCAAATTGCTTAGTAACCAAAAATTGAAGAAAAACAATTTATTAAAAATTATTCCTTTACTTTCACCAAAAATAAAAAATATAAAAACCCACCTATGTATAATAGAAACATTTTTCTTGATAAAATTTTAAAAGTTAATTAGAATTAAACAAAATTTTATTACATTAATAAACCTGTAATATCTGAAAGTATTAATTTTGAAATAATTATAAATAAAATTGTTTGAAACTATTTCAATATAAATCATAATAAAATAAGATTTTAAGTTAAACTAACTTTTTTATTTCAACAATCAAGAAAGCAAAAATTTGAATAAAAATGTGTAAAAATCTCAGTTTTGTCTATATTGAACAAATTAAATTACTGCAACCAGTAGTTATATGTATTGTAGAGACCTTATAATTGGTATTATAAGGTTTCTACAACTAACATCCAATACATAAAAAAAAAAAAAAAAAGAAAAAAGAAAAAAAACCCCTGAAATTTTTCATTTTATTCTTTTCTTACAAGGTTTCTACAACTAACATCCAATACATAAAAAAAAGAAAAAAAACCTTGCAATTTTTGATTTTTTTCATAGCATGTGTTTACAAAGTGAATTTGTCTTTGCATAAAAATAATAAAAAATGCAACAATTGATTTATTATTTAAAATGCAAAGATAAAATTTAAATATTTTAATGACATATTTATTACCTTAACAGATAAACTGTCAAGTGGCACTGAATTATTAAAATTTTCCTGTTCAATTGTGACTCCTGGATTTAATTGAGCATATTGTTGTAATTTCCATTTCAAAATATTTCTTTCTTCTAATAGCTAAAAATGCAAAAGTATAAATATATCACACATTTATATTAAAGTAATTTTATTGAGATAAAGATATGCATAATTATTGTTAGATTTAATAATGATTTATAAATAAATTATATATTTTTTAACTAAAAAATATTTGTGAAAAGCTTTTATTCCTTATTTTTTCTTAAGTTATCGGAAATTAATTTTTCCTATATTTAACTTTTAATATTATCTTGTATTTTGAATAAGTTTGCCATTTTTCTAAAAATATGAAACAGGTACCAAGATATTTCATAGTTTTAATTTATCCTCTGGGGTTAACGACCAACAGTTATAGTTGATGAAAATAAAAAAGGAAAATTTAATTGAAATACTCTTACATTTTTTTATCTTACATTTTAATCCATGGATTATGATATTCAGGTCTAAAATATTCTTATTCACATTGAAAGATGTGTTGAAGATTAAATTGAATGCAGTAATTTAAATATTTCTCTTTACATATTTTGATTTAAAAATTTGTAAGGATGTTTAGAATCAAAACTTGCACTATTTCAATACTTAATCACAATTGTAAAATTAAAAATGATTACAATAATTGTTATGAATTTCTTTAAATATTGTGAATAATTAACAAAGTATTGACACAATATTATACAAAATTTATAATTTAGTTAAAGGTTAATCTAATAGTATGGCATGGATTAACAGTAAAACTTTACTCTTCAGAATGGAAATTCCTGGGTTAGATTAAAGGTAATGATAAATAACCAAATGAATGTTATATATCTGTATACATGAGCTCATCACAGGATGAGTACTTTCGGTATATAACTCAGAATTTATAAAATTCTTTTCTTTAGAGAATAATAGCAGAGAATGTCAAAAATAGTTTACAAGAATCATTATAGTAAATGAATTGTATAAATAGCATTGAAACTACGTAGACTGTTGCATGCCATTCAATTTCTTTTTGACATCATACCTAAGTAGTATTATAAGTATTATTATTATTGTCAAAGATAACTACAATAGGTATTAAATTCACAACTTCCATACTTTCAAGTTTGTGATTTATTGATATATCTTTTGCTTAGCTTACATTAAAAATAAAATATAATTCTCTTCCTTTCACCTGTCTTTAACTTCAATTTTCTAAATATTAAAATGAAACATGCAGCATAAATGTTTGATTATTAATCAAACTATTTAACAAATACAATTGCTAATAAGTAAAGGGTCATTCAAAAATCAAGAAATCATAATATTTTATATTTATAATAAAAAAGTTTGCTTGTAGAAAGAATATTTTAAAATACATTGCAAATATATAAAATTTTTTATACTTACTTTACTAACTTCTAAACTTAACTCCTCACATCTTAAACCTTGATTATGCAAATTACTCATGGCCTGTTGAAATTCCTTTTCTAATTGTTCAGAATTAGACTGATTATTAGAAAATTGATTTGTAAGTGATTTAAAATGTTGTAATTGAGTTTCAAGTTGATAAATTTTTTCAGTAAATAAAGTTTCTTTGGAAGAATTTTCTTGTTGTAAGTAAGTATTCATTTCTTTCACATAGTTTAATTCTTCAGTTAAGGCATTTAACTGTTTTTGAATATGATTATTTTCTTCTTTTAGTTTATTTATTTTTAGTGACAAAATCTCACTAGTGCTACTATTGCTTTCCATGGTCACAGAAATATCAGCATCATTACTATGTACTAGAGGTTCTCCAACAGGTTTACTGTTATTTTTTAAAAGTTCATTCATTTTTTGTAATTCTTCTGATTTTTCGGAAAGCTGATGTTGTAAATAAGTTTTTTCTTTTTCTAAAAGATTTTGATTTCTTACATAAGTGTCACATTCACGTTGAAGTTTCTCAATATTGAGTTGCAAACCTGTACTCAGATTTTTTAAAGCAGCACATTCCTTTTCTAATTTCTCAGCATGTATCACAGCCTCTGTTGAAGAGTTTTGATCAGAACAGATTTTTTTAAGTTCAGATTCATGCTTTATTTTTAAATCATTGATTTCAGTATCAAATTTCTTTTTTAATTCTATACATTTTTGTTCTAAAGAATTTTTAGCAACAGTTAATTTTTCTATACATTTTTGATAAGTGTCATTATCAGATAAGAGCATTTCAGCATGTTCTCTTAAATTTTCAGCTTCTTGTTTTAAATGCAAATTTTCTCTAAGAAGTTCATTTAACTGTACATTTACTTCATCCATTTTACATTTTGCATCATCAACTTGTTCTGTAAGATTTTTCACTTTCAACTTAAGACGCTCATTATCTTCTTTCTGTAGTTCATACGATACATTTGTTTGCTCCCAAGTTTGCTTATACTCCTGTAATTCATGCTGTATTTTAAAGAATTGTTCTTCTAAATTTGAATATCGTTCCTTAAATTGTAAAATGTTAGTATTTAAAGCATTAATTTCTTTATCTTTTTGTTTATTTACAGAATTCAATGATTGTAAGTTGATTACATGTAGTTCATTTTCTTTTTCTTGTGATGCTTCTTTTTCATGTAAAATATTAATTTGTTCAAGATACTTAAAGTTAGATTCTTCAACTTCTGATTTGAGAACTTGCAAATCTTTCAAGTCTTTATGTAATTTCTCTTTTTCATCTTTAAATAGCTTCAATTTGCTTAGCACTTTAGCAAACTTCTTTTTATACTCATTTAATTCTTCTTTTAAGGAAGCATTTTGTGATTCTAAAGATTTAACTATTTCTTCATTAAACAAAGATGATTCTTGTTGAGGAACTGATGTTAATGGTTCCTTTACATCAGATTTTAGGGACAAAACATCTTTTTCATTTTTTAATTCTTTTGGCACATCAGCTGTTATTATTTTGCGATCAATTGTTGTGGTTTTAATTTTTTCATTATGTTCATAAATATTTTGATATTTAGTTTCTAAAGCTTTATTTTGGTTAGATAAATTTTGATTCTCTTCCATAAAATTTTTATAAGTGGTATACAATTCTTGTAGAATAGCTGAAACAGCTTGATCCTCTATACCAGATGTTAAGGATTTTAAATTAAATTCTTCCTGCAATGGATTTATTACAATATTTTTTAATTCTTCTATACATTGTTTTAAAACAGAATGGTTTTTCTCAATTAATACAAATGAATGAGTAAGGTTTTCATTTTCAAGTTTCAAATCTTCAAGTTCTCTGCCTAGGTTTTGATTTTTCAATGTGTATTCTGAACACTGAACTTTCATATCACTGACAATTTTTTCTTGTGAAATTATTATATTCTCTTTCTCAGCTAAACTGTGCATCAGATCAGAATTCTTTCTATGCTCTTCATTCAATGCCTCTTGCACTTGTGAAACATTTTCTAATAATTTAAACTTCTCATCATTTGCTAACTGAGCACGATAATTGCTCTGCTCAATTTCTTGCAGTAAAAGGTTATTCTTTTCTTCACAAGCTTTTAGTTTGAAATTATAATCATTCAGTTCACTTTGTAGTCCAGAAATTTTCGTATTAGCATATTCCAAAGAACTATTTTGAGAAGAATATTCTTTTATGAGACAATTTAGACGTTCTATTTCCCCATTGAGAGCTGATGTATTAGATGAATGAGTAATTTCTTGATTTTGTAGTTCAGCTTGGAGGTTTAAAAGAGTTAATTCATTATTCTTATTTTGTTCAGTAAGTTTCTCAATTGTGGTACTTTTGGTAATTAACAATTCACTGAGTTCATGTACTGCTTCAAAATATTGATTAATCATATCATTACACAAATCAATAACAATGGAATAACAGGAATCAACATTTATTGATTTTGAAAGATTTTCAAGTTGATGCAACTTGTCTTCATGATTATAAAACTTATTAAAATTAAGATTCAACATGCTGTATGATTCTGTAATTTGATTCTTAACTTTATTTATCAATTTATATAAATTTTGAACTAATTCATTGATCAAATTATTTGAAGATGAATATTTAGATTTAATTAATTCTATCTCCAATAGCATTTGAGATATATCATTTTCTTTTTTCTGTAAAGTAGATAATATTACATTAAATTTTGAATCATTTTTATCTGTATCATTTAATATTGCAGTGGCAAGGTTTGATAAGCAATCTTTTAAACAATTACAATCTTTACATAACACATTATTTTCATTCTTCAATTTGTTAAGTTCCTCTTCTAAACAGTTAACATTATTCAGCACTTTTAATAAATTTTCAATGGTAACATCAACACTATTTATAGAAGACTTTGTGAAATCATCAATTGATATGTCATTAAAGTGTTCAGGTTCAAGAAAAGAAATATCTAATGGAATTTTAAATGTAACCATTAATGAATTTAAAAGAAAATGAAAACTCTGTTTGCATGCAAGAAAATATGATAATTTTGTTTTGAATGTTAATTGATTTGTTTCATTTTCAGCATTTCTTTTATCTAATAAATCTTCTAAATTGATACTTTTTTCTTTCACAATATTAAGTTCAGATTTCAAATGCATTATGTTGGAATCTTTTTCACTTATTAATTTTTCTAAAATTGAAATTTTATTAGTCATATGCTGTTTCTCACTAATATGTTGATCAAGTTCCATTTGTAATTCAGATATAGAAAGTGTAAGTTTCTTATTTTCTAACAAAGTATCCTGTAAAGCTACTTCTATTTCAGATTTTTCACCAGAAAGCTTTTCCACAGTTGATAGTTCATTTTCTAAGACCATAATTTTACTTTCAAGTGATTTAATTTTTTTAATGCTTTCTTTGGAACTCTCTTCTAGAATCTTTTTTTCTTTTTCCAATGCACATACTTCACTGTCCTTAGTTGAAATTATTAAATCACTTCTATTTAAAGAATCACGAAGGGATTTACATTCTTCCGATAGACTTAGATTTTCTGCTTTAAGACATTCAATTTTAGTTTCTGCATCCTTAAGTTGAGTCATCATCTCTTCACTTAATCTTGATATTTCATAAGAATGTTGCTGTTTCAAAGATGCAATCTCATTCAATATTAATTTATTTTCATCGGTCAAATTATGAATTTGTCCTTGATATTTTGCAACAGTATCATCAAATTCAACTTTTTCTTCATTCATTTTAAGTATTTCTTTATTAAGTTCCTCACATTCCTGTCGATATTTCTCAAGAGATATAGTAGCAGCATTAAAATTTTCTTGTAATTTATTCACTGCATTGGTCATTTTAGAAATTTCTTCTTGAAGATGGAGCTTCTCATCAAGTAATTTTTGGCAAAACGTTTCTTTTTCAATTAATTCAGAGTTTTTATTCTGTAAAGAATTTTTTAATTCAACTATTTCACATTTAGCATCAGAAAGATTTAATAATAAATCTGCATTTTGAAGTTCTTGTTTTTCAAATAAAGATTTAAATTTTGTAAATTCAGACGATATTGATAATAGTTCTTGAGATTTGCTTTCAAACAAATTTATAAGATGTTCATTTTTTTCACGTAACTCCTTATTCTCTGTATCAAAAAGAAATTTACTTGCAAGCATATCTTCATGCATTCTTTCTTTGTCTAGAGATAAATGTTCATAGTTTTCTCTAAGTTCTTCCAAATATTTGTTTTTCATTTCAATAAGTTCATCTTTTTTACTGATTTCATTATGTACATTTATCAAATCTTCATCTTTCAATTTTAGCAAATTATCTAAACTAATTGTTTCATCTTTTAATCTTTTTACCTCCAACTGTCCATTTGAAAGAGAAACTTCTAATTCTTTGATAACATTTTCTCTTTCCAGTAGAACTTGTTCTTTTTCCTTAACATCTTTTAACAACAATTGGTGTGTATTTTGAAGATTTTGTAATTCTTCATTTATTTTTTCAGTAACTTCAGTTTTGTGAATCAATTCTTCTCTTAGATTTGTTATTTCTTTTTCTAAGTCCGATATTTGATCAAGAAACGTTTTCATTTTATCTTTAACTTTTGTTTGCTCAATGCTCAACATATTATTATATTGTTCTAATGTCTCTTTCAATATCAATTGTTCTTCTCTATAATTTAAAATTAATTTTTCCTTTTCTTTAAGCAAGGTATCTAAATTAGTTTCACAAGCGATTTTATTTTCTAAATCAGACGTTAGCTTTTGAATTAAATCATCTTTATCTGAAATAATATTTTTAAGCTGTGTTATGACTGATTCCTGTGAAAGTAACTCAGACTTTAATTTTTCTAAATTTGACTGTAAATTATCAAGACTTAAATTATATGTTTGAATTGCCTCATCTTTTTCCTGTAAACTCAAAGTAAAATTTTGTTTTATTGCAGCTAACTCTTTCACATGAGAAACACCAAATAAATTAAGAATCTCAGTGACATTATTTTCAATTTCTAATAATTTGTTTTCTAAATCACTATTTTCAGAAATTTTGCAAGTCAAATTTTGTTGAAGTTCGCAACAATTATTTTTGAGTTCATTAACTTCATTATTCAGTTTTTCAATATCAACTAAGAATTCAGCTTTATTCTCAACTAACTCATTTTCTTTGGTTTCCATTTCAGAAATTTTATCACATAATTTTTTAACTTCACTTGAACATTCAATTTTATCTTGAATTAATTTTTGTTCTTGGTTTCTAAGTTCACTAATTGTATTCTCTAACTTTTCAATTTCTGCTGAAAAAGCAATTTCCTTTCCCCTTAATTCTTTTTCTAGAGACTCAATTTGAATTTTACTTTTAATATCAAGTTCATTTTGATTAGTAATTGAAGCTTGTAACTTAGATTTAAGATCAGAATTTTCCTTCTCAAGCTGGATAAAAGGTCGACTTTCATCATTTAACAATTCTTCTAATTCATTAACCCTTGTAATAAGTCTTTTCTTTGCTTCCTCATCCACTATAATAATAAAAACATAAAAATAATTAATTATAAAATTTAAATATAAAAACAAAATTGAACCTTTCTTGATTGTCAATATACATATACAGATAAAAATTAATATAGTATGACTATTGTATTATCTAATTTAAAAAGCAATTTATATATATTGATAAGAACTAAACATTTATTTCCATAAATTAATATAAATATTTTTTTATTATTAAAATTCTTAGATTTATAAATACCTATTAAACAAATTTAGATTAATACAAAAATGATTCTTAGATAATAACCTACACATTTTTTGTATGAATGTTTGCATGCAAGTTAAAAAAAATTAAGGTAAAAATAAGAGAAGCATTTTAAATCAAATTAAGTGGTTTCTTGCTTAAAACTTAGGTTTCAATGAAGAAATTTAAGATTAGAAGGTGATACAAATGTAAGTTAATAGAAAATTTCATTTAATAAATATTAAACAATTTTTTTTGCTTATACTACTGCTTTCAAAATTTAAAAAAAGATTTAGTATAGAAATAGATCAGTTTAGGGAATTTTCAAACTGTTTGTGAGATGTCGATAAGAAACATGCAATTTTGAAGGGTAAAATTATTATTTTGACAAAATAATAATTTTTCAATCATCTTCATTCACATAATTAATTTAGTTTTCAAAATTGAGAGTAAGGACCAATTCACATGAACATAAGTGATATAATGTTCCATGATATGAAAAATAAAATGCTTAAAATCTCAATTGAAAGCAGAGGGGAATTCTACCATAGAGAGATTAGTAACAATTTTTTGTAACTGCAATCATTGGTTTACCTTTTTTTAACTTGATTTGTTTGATGATAGTTACTTACTCAATATTTATACACAATTTGTATTCTTTAGCTAACTAAAAAGTTAACCCAAGAATATGCTGTTAAGTCTATAGGACACAAACAGTCTTAGGTGAAACAAGATTGAAAACAAAATAATTATTATAATTAAAAATTTCATTTTTTTATTCACTGTAAATCAATTTATTTCTAGAACATTTTTAAACAAAATGCTTTCATAGCTAGAAAAATATAATTACATAATTATTAAAAAATAACTTTTTTATATTTTTATAAATTTTAAAAAGTTGGATATTAATATTATAACACAAGCAGATAAAAGAATATATATATATATATATATATATATATATATATATATATATTATTACCAATTTAAATTTTACTTTTCCTGTTTTTTTTTTTGATTTTAAAAATCATTTACATTTTGCATATGAATAAAATGTAACTCCAAAATCTTTGAGATTCATTCAAGATCTAATAAGACTTTTTAAGCTACTTGATGATTATATATTTTCATTAAATAGACCTAGACATAAACATACAATATATTGCTATTTTAGGCTAAAAATATAGCATTTCTTTAAAACAAATCAATTTAAAATGAATTTACATTTTACTTTAAAGAAAAATTTAAAACAAATTTCAACATACAAACTGTATGTTGAAATACAAATTTGTATGTAACATACTGGTACAATACTGTATGTTACATACAAACTGTATGTTGAAATACTGTACTGGTACAAATATATGATACTACATATTTAAATATAATTTAAATTTCTTATTAAAATTTTTGGTTAAAATTTATTCCAAATAAGGTTTTGATCAATAAAAGTATTTTATCTCGGAGAAGTTAAGAACCACACTTAATTTTTATTACAAAAATAAATGAATTGATTTATACTTTTAAGTAAACGCAATAAGATTATTTTGATGATTTTTTTTACAACTCTACGTTTTTGAATTGGCGAGTTTCCCATAGTAGAATAATTTGATTTGTACATGGCAAACAAAAAAATCTTTTCAATTCTTTAACTTAGGAATACTGAAAGTTATGGTCATAAGGTTTAGAAAACAAAACTACAGAATTTTCCTGTATGTAATCCGCAGCGACGTATAATCTGCGTCAATTTTTTTTCGGCGAATAGTTTAAAATATGTACTGCTGATAATATAGCTGTCACATAAAATAAAAAAATCCACAGTAGGATTAAAAATTTAATAAATTATATAGAAAAAAAGCATTTATTATGAAAAATATCAGTCTAGATAAAGTTTATTGCAAAGTGCGATAAACTTGAGATGAAAGCACGAGATCGATCAAAAGCGATAATTTTGAGAAGAGAGTCTTGTAAAACTTATCGATATTTAGCTTCTAATAACTTTTAAAAAGATATTAGACATATTTAAGTTAAAATATATTTGCTTCAATAATATTTAAATGAAAGAAATGGATTATTTACAAACTGCGTATTTTATAAAATTTTTTTTTATACTGCAAGTGCTTTGTTTTTCACTTCACATTAACACATTTGACGCCATTGTTTTTATTTGCTTTCCTATAGCTTTTAATTTAAAATCTGCTGTGTAACTTAAAAATTTTCACTTCCATATGACGATATACGAATTTGAATATTTTCAAAACGAAACAGCTCATGACAAGGCAAATTGCAAAATGACGTTAGTGAATTACGTTACAACTGTAAAATCTTTAAGAGGAACCGAATTCGTTTTTGAACGTAATTGCACAAAGCCGATTATAGTTTAAATAACTCAGGTGTGTCCTGGTGCCACCTGTTATTTATTTTATGAAACATAAAGTGTATTTCTTTCAAATCTTTCTTGTAAGCTTTTCTAATGGAGAATGTTTTTTATCAGGTAATCCGTGGTGGCGTATAATACGCACAACGAAATTCAGAACTTTTTTTAACACATAATCCGCGGATTATAGACAGGAAAATACGGTGCTAATATTTAAATTTTATATTTGAATAAAAAAATTCAAACATTTCCATTAAA
Source organism: Latrodectus geometricus (assembly GCA_026290005.1). NCBI lineage: Eukaryota > Metazoa > Arthropoda > Arachnida > Araneae > Theridiidae > Latrodectus > Latrodectus geometricus. The sequence goes on from JAPDSC010027528.1 coordinate 144,490, forward strand.
AATGCATCCAGTTTTTAAGATCCAATTATTCAGAAACTATTCAGGTTTGATCTTTTGTTTTTTAACAATGTAGATAACCTAAGAAATTCTGTTATCTGAAGCTATGTATAGAAATATGAATACTTGAAAGTCTCTAACAGTCATATAAAAATATTCAAACATACATATAAATGTGTCAATCTAAATATTAAAAATAGGTAAATATAATAAAAAATAAACTGCATACACAATTTGAGGTGGATTTGTGAAATGTTTTCTTCTTTATTTAAAAAACTGTTATTACACAAAAGTGAAAAGAAAGATGGGTAACAAAAATAAAATTGATGAAATAAAATTTCATGAGGTCTTAAACTTTTAAAATCAATAGGAAGATTTATGTGTTAAACTTAATAAAAAAAGCTACTTGCATTATGGTATTTTAAAATGTTTGCATCAAAGAAAAGTTTTGTATTTAGGATATAGTTTTAATATTATTATAAAAATTTTTTACTGTATTTTTAAAATTTTTTTACATATTTTTTTTTATCTATCTATATTTTAGCAATATTTTGTATCACAAATATAAAATATAATTTGTAAAAAGTGTTATAAGTTAAAAATATTTCACTTTTAATGAAAGAGAAAGAGAATAAAGTATTTACTATCTTTCATTTCTTCAAGCTCAATATTTTTTAGCTCAAAGGTCACTTTCTCTTCTTTTATTTGCTGCAAATTTTGTTTCAATTCCTTAAGCTCATTTTCTAAACAGCTATATTTATTGCCCAATTCAGTCTATAAAAGAGAATATATAAAAAATAATAAAATTGTGACGTGAAAGATTTTAAAAATGTAATATATTATTTTTTTAATACACTAAAAAATAAAATGAACACAAAAAACTACGTAATGATAACTTGGTAAAATGAAATTACAATAAAATTTTTATAGTATTTAATATTTTTTATGTTTCGGGCTGTTAAATGTTTCACAGATCAGTACTCTAGTTAAACTAAAAAAAATTCCAAGCTTAGAAAAAAAGAGAAATAAAATGGGCTATCTTTATTTTAATTAAAATGAATGCTTAAATTTTCATATATAAAGAATGAAAACATTTCAATAAAACTGAAAATAAAATTAATCTGATTAAATACAAAATTGATTATTAGTTGTTTGTAAAAATGTACTTTTTATTATTAAACAGGTTTTTCTCTTTTTAACGATTTTATTTATTATTGATCTAGATTATCATTAGGGGAATAACATTAACAGAAATTTAATTCACAGTTTCCAATACATTAAAAACTTATAATTATTCAAAAATATTGATAATAAAAATTTACAATAATCAGACCAACAATTCAGTACTAAATAGTTAAAGGCAAAACAATTTCTAACATTAACTAAAAATATGGTTGTTATTATTTTTTAAATAATTAAGCAATAAAATGTTAACATATTTTTATAAACTATATAAATTAATATATATTTGATCAAAATTGTTTCATGAATCTAAGAAATTTAGAAAATACATAATATATCTAAGACTTATTCATTGGAATACATACCGAAAATATAAGGTTAGTGTAAATAACTCATTCATTTTGAAATGACTATATTTTCAAGAATATTACATGTATCACATGAAAGATACAAAAAAAAAAAAAAAAGCAACAATCAATAATTTATACATCCTTTTCAAATGTTCCTTATGTGCCCTTTTGGTCATGACCAGATAATTGAAATCATTCCATGTATTTAGAAGTAAGCAACTGGTATCATTGAATTGCTGATATCACCACAAAATGCTTTAATTGTGTGGCAGTTCTTTTCCCAACTTTCTTCTGAAAGTGAATTGTGCAGCTGTAATATTAAAACAACTAGGATATTCAAAGGTACAAGTAAAAAACCTTTTTTTTTGATACTCTCCCATTTTGATCGGTACTAATCTCACACTGCATTACCTGATTGGAAAAATAATGGCTTTTTTCTTACCACATAGAATACATAATACAAACTTGGTGAGTTTTTGATTCTTTACCTTGGAAATATGTACAAGTAATATTTTTGAAAATATAGCCTTTTTAAAAGAAATTAATCATTTATGAAAACTTTGTATGTTGATAGTTTATAAACAAAAAAAAAAAAAGTCAATAAATTATAAACAGTATTTAGATTTCTATATAACAAAATAATAAGTAACATATAAAAATTGCACATATTGGTAAAAAAACTTAGACAATTCTACAAATAAATTAATGAAATAAATAATATTTACAAAATCATCATTTATTTTCTTTTTTTCTTCAAGAAGGAATGTGTATGCTTCTTGTGATTCAAAATGTTCTTTACTCAAGATGTCTAATTTTTCTTTAAGCTAATAAAAGAAATGAAATTTTAAAGCAAGTAATTTCTACAGTTAAAAATACATTTTTAAATACAAAAAAAAAAAAAAAAAAGAAGAAGAAGAAGAAGAAGAAGAGGAAGAAAAAAAAAAAGTGTTTGTTGAAATTCTGTAACTCAATAATGGTTAGATTTTAGTTTACTTTCATGTAACTAAATGAAAGTAAAACTAAATAAAGAACAAGCATCAGAATAATAAACCTGATAATGTACTTTCGACTTTTTAGATTACACAAATTATATATTACTAATGAACCAATTAACAAAATTTATTATTTAAAAGTTTTAAAACTATAGAGAAAAGTTTTTTATAGACAGTTTCGAAATTTAATAAAAAATACTAATCATTAATAAAATATTAAATAAAATTATTTGACATACCAGATTTACGGATTTGCTTAAAATATTTTTCTAAAATATAAATTTTAAGAAATTCTTGACAATGTACAATGTTAAATAAAATCTAACTTAGATAAAAATATTTTTGTTTTCAGTGCAATTCCTTAATTTAGATTAAATTTTTAGCATTCCCAATTAAATACTACCTACTTCTATATCGACAATCAATAAAAGAAAGTCAATAACTTAATTTTTTATGAAATAAAATAATTCTTCAAGCAAAATTAAATGAAAAAATTTTGATTCATTCTTATACTTACTTCCACATAATCATTATTAAAGGCTTCAAATTTTGATTTCCAATTAGCATTTTCCAGTTGATGCTCATATATTTGTTTCTCAAGGCATTCAGTTTTACTCAAAGCTTCTTCAAAAGATTTTTGTAATGATGCATTTTCCTCTTTAAGCTTTTCTAATAAAATAAAATTGATTTTTCTTTTAGTAAAATGCATGCAATAATGAGTAAATATAAAACTGGAAAATTTTTTCATTCAATATAAATTTTCATATTGATAAAAAAATTAAAGTTATTAGAAATAGACATAAAGATTAATTGAAAATAAAACAATGATAAAATGCAAGTAAACATAGGCATTAAAGTGCTGTTACCAAATTGAACTATTTGGTCTTCAATTTCAATTAACTTTAATTGTAAAGACCCTTTTTCTTCTTCTAGTTCTACTACTTTTTGCTGAAGATCAAGTATTTCTCCAGGTTTTTCTTTATTGCCCTTGAATAAAATAAGCATTCAGTGAGAAAACATAAAAATGCAAAATGCCTTTTAAAAAGAGAAGAGTATTTTCTTAAAAAAGAAAAGGTAAATTAGAAATAGATTTCCTAAAAAATGAGTAAACAAATTAAAAAAAGGTACATATTGTTAGCATAGTTTTTAACAATGTTAATTTTGAAAGTTAAGTTCACAGTAATTATTTAGAGATAAAATAAATAATGTTGGTTTAGTTTGATTGTTGCTCAATGGTACTTTTTTGCACAGTTTTCTATGGTTTAAAATGAATTTCAAAACACTACAAAACTCTAAGCCCAATACAAGATTTGAACTCACAAACTGTTGAACCGAAGCCAAGAGTGTTAACCATTTGCCTAGAAGCTCAGCATGAATCAGGTTGGGAAGCACCTGCTTAGATGTTATTCATATGGTTGTATAATTTCAGAAATGAATCATTCATGAAATAATTCATAAAAATATAAACTAGTAGTTTAGTTTTTTATTTATTGCTCTATGATCACTCATTTAAATGAATTTTTATTATTTTAAAATATATTCTATAATACTTCAAATATCCATACCTGCAGTGATTGTTGAGTTCACAAGTAATAATTTTTAAATTGATGTTTAGCATTTTGCACTTCAATTCAAGTAGCAGATGAATTAAAGTGTAAAATGATAACCATCTATCTCTCAGTCAGATCATAAAGGAATAGACAATGAATCTTTTTAGCTGTTATAAAAGTATTATGATTGTTGAAGCAGATAAATTAAACTTTAAAGAAAAGAAGAAATGTATGCTTTACAAATAGATGAAAGCTCGCCATTTGGTGCCTTTTAAGGAAATGAAAAGTACTTTGTAAGTATGAGATGGATAAAATAAACATTTTGTGCAGTAAAAAAATTAGCATTCAATAGCATATTTACATTGATTGGCACTGTTTTGTATAGCAATGGATTATTTAAACTTTTTTAAAACTAAGATGCACATTTAAATTTAAGACCAGTTAGAAGAAAACTACTATTAACTTCAATTTTCTTGAAATATTTTCTTCAACTGTTGAGATTTACTTTTGAAAGAATTAAAACAAAATATGAAAGAATAAAGTGAAATTGAAGATAAAATTAAATTAATTAATACTTTTTCAAATAATTATAGATTTTTCTATATTACAACATTTTTTAAAGATCAAACTTCAATATTTATTAAATTAAGAGTTAAGTTACTCTGAAACAAATTGATAAAAAAGTAGTTGTTAGTAAAAGCAGATTTCATTTTCAAGACATTGTTCAATATTTTTTTAGCTTTTAAGCAAATACTTTTATCATTAGGAAAATAAAGAATTTAGTTAATTAAATAGTATTTATCAATCCTTTCAATTACCTCCTCTCCTCCCAAAAAAAGATTTTTCGAAATACACTAAATATTATTTTAAATTGTAAGAGGTATTTAATCAAATATATACAACATAATAGCAAAGATGCAATATCATGAATGCATAATTAGAAAAATATGCAAATTGAGGAGCAGAGGCAGTGCACTGTAATACACAAATAATAAGAAATATGTGGCATTCTGGGAATAAACAATATGAAGTATAATGGAAGAAATCTTTGCAAAGAACTTTTCTAGAACAGAGTACAATACTTTTCTAGTTCAATATTGATAATACAATGGTATAGAAGATTAAACACAATTAAAAGACAAATGAGTACATTAGAAATATGACAGATTGGGCTGAGAATAGTAGATTGATCAACGGATTAAATAACAATGGACAGGTATCTGTATGCTTCAACTATACTACACTGCCTATCAATAAGTATTTAAACACCTATGCAAATGACAATAACAGCAGTCTTTAGGTACGTCACGGCCTCCGCCCATATATATCGTGTAGAAAACAGCATTGATATTAGTCATATGCAAGATGCAATGCAGTTCAGAGCTCTCTGATTTCGAGAAAGGTATAATTATAGGGTATAACAAATGTAGCCGATTCTTGAGGGACATATCTAGCGATCTGAAGTACCCAAAATCAACAATGGCCTATGTGATAAAAAACTGGAAGGTGAGCGGTGATTGTCAGAATGTGCCCCAAGTTGGCAAACCAATGAAACTGGGAGATAGAGACCGATGAGTGCTGTCCATTGAAATTCAGTAAAACTGCACCCAACTGATGGCTCTCATCCACTAGAAGTTTCAACAAGCATTCAGGAGTATTGTTTGAATGAATTCCATCCATAAGGAAACACATTTGCTTTGTTTCCATGGTCGTGCTGCTGCCCATAAGCATTTCATAACAAAGCCCAACTGTGCTGCCCGGTTAATTGTAGTGCAAAGCAGATCAATATTGGACCGTAGATCAGTGGAAACAGGTTCTTTGGAGAGACGAATCACGGTTCACCCTTTACAGTTTGGATAGCAGAGTCTGGCATCTGCTAGGAGAATGTCTCCTGCCAGAATGCATTGTGCCAATAGTCAAGTTTGGAGGAGGTGGAATAATGGTCTGGGGGTGTGTCTTCTGGTAAGGACTGGGACTCTTGGTCCCCATTCAAGGTAAGCTCAATGCTGATGCCTACTGAACCATTTTGGATGACAACGTGCTTCCTACGTTGAGGCAGTTTTATGGGTTGAACCCTTGTTACTTTTTGATAATGCAAGTTGTCATGTTTTAACCCCCTGCCAGCCGCGGGCGTATATATACTCCGCGCTAAGCCGATGCGTTAATTGCCACGGCTTTCGGAAATACGCTTCTCTGCTGACAGTAAAGATTGACCAATGGCTTTGGAATGCAAAAGAATGTCCTTGACATTGTTTAAAATATCAGCTGTGATGATGTTACATCTATTTCAAGTGTGCCTCTTCTTTTCCACCGATATACCGCATAACTGCGATCGCCTGTGTGAAAATCGGTGGCACTGGGAAGCAAATCTCGTAAGTTTACTTTGGCAGTTAAGGGTTAACCAAAGCTTGGTATGAAGCTAATGAAGTTCATCAAATGGACTGGCCTGCCCAGAGCCCTTACCTGAACCCTATCAAGAACCTCTGGGACGAGTTGGATCACAGAATTAAGGGGTGCACTACCTGTCCAAAATCGGTGAAGAAACTTGTATGTCTACTCCAAACCAACTGGAATACAATACCACTAGATATAATACAAAGACTTGTGGAAAGTAAGTCCCAGAGAGTTCATGCTGTAATTGTCTCTCGTGGAGGCTCTACTAGCTATTGATTTTGAATAAAGTTAGTTTTTCTTTTCTATCACAGGTGTCCAAATACTTATTGGTAGACAGTGTAGCTTAGTAAGAGGTGATTGGAAGGGATGTGACATGGTTTTAGAGGCACAAGTGCTGACAGAATGATGTCAAAACATTTATAAGTGTACATGGCTGACTTCACAGAAAACTTTCATTGAGGTTTTTTGGCCAATGCAGAATACTCTTGATACTCCCATTTTGAGCAGGATTATTATTTACTTATTAGCATCTCAAGGTTTTCATTTAAAGCATTCATTATAAGATTATATACTCAAATGCTTTTACTTTAATTTCAATGGTGTCTAGATAGATGGCATAAGATAATATTTTCTGATGAATCACATTTTGATTTAAGAAATGATGCCACCATTAATTTGGTGGTAACCTTGAGGCAGTTCCAATCCTGTTGCAAATTATTAAGAAGTACAGAAAGCCATAGTTCTTAACAATGCCATGATTTAGGGTGCCATCACTTAGATTTGTAAATCACAACTAATTCACATTGTTGATAGAATGAGCAATGCAACAATACATGCCTTTTAGATGTGTTCCACCTGATAACACAAACTTTTCTTTAAAAAATGACATTTATCAAAAAAAAAAAAAAAAAAAAAAAAAAAAAAAAAAAAACCCGCCAAACTACACACAACATGGATTTGGCCAATGTTTTACAAATTATCAACATTGTTCCATGGCCACCTGTGTTTTCAGATCTCTAACAAAATAAAATATTTGGGACATAATTAAATGAAAAATTGGCAAATGTTTTATAGAGAATAGAAAGCTGTCTTTCAAGGATACTTCACACTTTTTGTGTCTTTATCTGGACATATTGTTGAATGTATTGTCATTAAGGGTGGCCTTACAAATTGTTGAGCATATTTGTATAGTAGATATGTTTATAAAGGCATGAACTTCAATTATTTTTCATAACAATGTTCATATTTATTTATTTTTAATTCTTTTTGCCTATGGATTCCGGGTATAGTATTTTATTACTATATATTCTATATATAGAAAGTTACTTCATTCAAAGACAACTCATTTCTAAAGTAATAACCATGAAAAATAAAACATTTGTAAATTTTACTTGATATTTTTTATCAAAAAATAGTTTTTTAAAAACTGATAATGAAGCTGAAAAATCTTGAATTTTTTCTCATGCATAGAGAAATTATGACACCTCTTCAATGAAGAGAATAAGCTCTTACATAAATTTACAGAAAACTCACAAAATTAATAAAAAAATATTATAATCGTTTACAAAGTAAGGTCTTCAGATAAAAAAAAGAAAAAGGAATTTGTAATGATAAATATTATAATTTTAACTACATTCATACTATAAATATTGTAAAGCTTTAAATTTATGCACTTTGACTTTTGTTTAAAGTTAATTTTTCTTTTTGAAATATCTATATATTTTGTTTTAATGAATTTTTTTTACATATAATTGCACTTTTAATTAAACTTTAAAAATATCAAAATGACTATTTTTGTTTTATTTTTACCTACAAACATTTTGGAAATTTTTAAAATACTTCTTTTTTATTTTTCAAAGGGGAATTTAAAAGTTGTTTCTTCTTATAAGAAAGAAGGATGAGAGAGGACTTCTTTGGATGTGCTATTATTTTAACCTCATTACCCACTACAATAATTTCTATTTTGTTTTCACTCATATTAGGACATAAATTTGTTCAAAAATGTAGACCTCTTAAGTTTCTTGGATTTAATGCAAATCTCTTTATTTTGATGCAGATAATTAAAAAGAATTAAAATTAGATAATTAAACAAGCATAAGAATTAATTAAAATATGTTAAATGAGATTCAAATATATAGAACAGACAGTAGTGAAGCAACAATTTTTAAGTTAAGAGTGACCACTTTTTGTACATTATTAAGCAGTTAAGATTTATAATTTATAAAACCATTAGATTACTTCAATGAATTGTTAATACATAGGCAAAAGATAAACTGTTTTAGATTAAAAATACTAATTGTAACATATAAAAATATTAATAAATTTAATTTTATAAATTGATTTTTTTTTAATAAAAAAATTTTAACACTTTATTTTAAACTTTAACCCAAGAAGAGAAGAAAAAGCAATAACTTTTGTATCAGAAAATGATTTGATTTTTTTTTCTATTCCTATTTATAAAAATGACACAATTTTATATTATAATAAAAAACTGTATGAAATAAAATTTAAAATATTTTAATCAAATCCTTTTTTAAAGATTTTATTTAAATGTATAACTAAAATAAGACAAAATTATTTTTATCATCATTAAAAAAATAGTTTTTTAAACAATACAAAAGTATAAAATAGTTTTAATTAAAATAATATATCCACAATAAAAATTATACATTAAGACATTTATAAACATAAACACCAACCTTTTTTATTTCATTTAATTCCCGCTCCAATTTTTTTGCTTTACTACGTTCTTCAACTCTAGCTTTAAATATTTTACTTTTCGATTCATTATTAGATTCATCAAGAGCTTTTTGCAAATCTGCACAATGTTGTTTTTCAGATTCAAGATTCTTTTTCAAAATTTCAATTTCTCCTGCACAACATAAGCATGACAAAAAAACAGTATTAGAAAAATAAAGCAAATATACTTATTACCCTAAGTATTTTAAAAATATTATTAGATAGGAAGTAAATTTCATAGTTAAAAATTAAATAATATTTTTCTAGTAATAAAAAATATAATATTTGACAAAAATGATGAATTAAATTGTGCTAATAACAATACTTAATTATTTTCCTTCAAAATTTAAAGAGAAAATAAATAAAATATCATATTTAGGAGTACAATGGGTATTAAGTTTACACATTACTAATTAAAGAAAAATAGAAATATTTAGTTATACTTTAAAATTGGTTCACATGGTATATTTAGTTAAATTCTAATAACTTCATACCTTGAACTTCTTTATTAAACTGCTCACACTGCTTGGACGCACTACTTTGTATATCCACAATCTTTTTCTGCAATTCTGCATTTTTCACTGAAAGTTGATACCGAGCTGATTCAATATTTTTTGCTGTTGCTTCACTATTTTTGAGTTTTGTATCCCACTCTTTTATTTCATTTTCTAGATCAGTAACTCTTTGAATATATTTTTCCAATTGTAATTTCCAATCACTTTCTATTGAAGCAAAATTTTGTTGCATAATTTTCATCTGATCACGTGTTTCATCCAATTCTATAACAGTTGTCTGACCTTTTCGATTTAAGTCTTCTGCCATTAACTAAAAAAATACAGATTAAGTGAACTTAAAAGGTGAAATTAAACTGGAGATGCACATGGTATGATGATATGCACTTCCTAAAAATATTACAGACTAATAAATATAATAATTATTGCTTATGAAATTAATTCAGATAAAGAAAACTTAAAAGGGGAAATTAGGTTGGAGATGCACATGATTTGATTATATATCTTTCATAAAAATGTTACAGGTTAGTCACTAAATTGATATTTTTTAATAAGTAGTAATGTATAAACATACAAATAAATTAACACAATATGGTAATGAAAGAAAAAATAACTTTACATTTGATTTAGCTAAATTAAAATTATATGCCTAATATTACCTACCCAACCACTCACTCAGCCATACACACACACAATGCTTTTTAATAACTTACTCATACATGTGTACATGTAAAAAACAAATACATTTAGGCATCATACAACATAATTGAGAAACGTTTAAAATTATTTATCAAATACAAAAAAAATTATAATTAACAAGCCTAAGTATGTTTTTATTTGATATACCTGAACAGCACGGTTTCTCTGCTGTAAGACTTCATCTTTTTCTTTTATTGTCTCTTGCAAATCCATTATTTTCTTTTCAAGTTCCATAATTTGATTATTTAATTCTAATATTTTAGAGTCCTTATAAACAATTTGAGCATACATTTCTTGAGTATTGGCCTGCTTCTAAAAATATTAAAACATGTTAGTTGCATACAACTAATAGAAAATTGTATTACATAACAGCTAATAAGAATAGAAATAAACACATAATATATTCAACAGGTTTTAATTACCATATCCTAAAAAAAGCTTTCTAAGATATCAAACATCTTTGTATATTTAATACAGAAAAATGTTTCAAAGTTTAAACTGTTGTTCACACAATAATAAAAGAAATTCAGCTATGTGAAAACAAATACAACTTTGGAAAGAAAATTATCGATAGAAAAGATACTTTCAGAAAGTAATTAGTTATAAACACATTCATAAAAGTAATTATAGCATAATAATAGTAACAATACCTTTTAGAAAACTATCAATATTATTACTTTCCTAAACTCAATGGAATAAATACTTTAATAATTAATTTATTTATATATCTATATAAATTTTCTTAAACACATTATCACATGGTACATTAACTGCAAAGCAAAACATTTATTGAAAATTTTAGTTAAAGGCAAGGACTCAACATTACGAGATGATGTAGAATCACGAAACTCTTAAATTATAGCTAAACTCTTAAATCATACTTTAAAATGTTTGTATGTAAAACGAAACTCTTAAATCATACTTTAAAATGTTTGAACTTTTTCTAGCATGCATTCTTTCCCTTTTATTTATTTATTTTTTTGTTGCTCCATGGTCATTTTTAGCAAAAGAGAGTTATTTGAAAAGGTGACATAAACTGATTTCAGAGTTATTACAAACAACTATGCTAGTTAAGAATTAAATAGTTGAGACAAATGTTAAAGTACTAATACTAAGTGACCAATTTGGCTGCACAGACTGATCAGCTAATAATACTACAACTATAAATAATATTGAAATAATATACCCATGAGAAAAAACAATACATGTAAAATGGAATATTTTTAAAGCATATTGTACAGAACAAATGGCAATACAAAAGAGAAAAGGGGAAACTTTTATCTTTTGTTTTGCAAATCTGCAACAAAATAGAAATTGCAAATTTGACAGATTCATTTTTGTAGATAATTGACATAGGAGAATGATGAATGTAATAAAAAGAAATTTCTAAATTCTTATTATATGGCATTTTTCAATTTTAACAAACACATAAATTTGATTAGCACCTTTTAGATAACACTAGGTATCCATCAGAATGAATCAAAACAGTTATAAAATTGGAATTTATATCTAAAGTGCTATTACTGAATTCATGGGGGGACATGTGAAGATGCACAATCCTGCCTCTATAGAATAACATTGACCTTTTGTTGCCTCAATACTGAAATTATGCAATATTCTTGTGTACCAAGCACTTGTAATGGAGTACATTTTTATTGCTAAGAACTTGTTTCATTGTTAATAATTTAAGAGACTTTTTTTGAAAACACGCAAATAGTGAATGGATATTTTTCAATGTTGCACCATATAGTTACTTTAAATTTTTAAGATACTGGGCCATATTGTGAGGATTCTCCTCAACCTCCAGTGAATACGGTTACAGCAGCCTTTATTTCCAGTTACACAGAAATGTG
>JAPDSC010027530.1:2071-13182 GCA_026290005.1 Latrodectus geometricus
TATATATATATATATATATATATATATATATATATAAATAATTTAATCCTAATAAATAATTTAGTCCTAATATTTATGATTATGGTAAGATGGATTATTATTGTATTACATATTGTGTTATCGTGTATATTCTTTTCCCACCGAGATGTAAATAAAGAAGAGTGAAATATTCGTATGTGATTGGCTAAATGAATATGTAACAATGAGCGTGTGTTCTAAGGCACAGTGAAAAAAGGGCACTTAATTTTTGTTGTTTATAAAAAAGGAGCAATAATTTCTTCCAGAAGTTTTTTCATTTATGTTTTCCACATTAAAATCGAATATAATTTTATGTTTTTAAATCACCCCTAAACAAGTGGTACAAAAGTCAATTTTTTTAGCTCCTTACTGGTTTCAGCCCATGGTGTAAATCCACGTGAAGAAAAGGTAGTAAACCCGAAACAGCTGCAAAGCTTCTTCTTCACATCACGGTTAGACAGATATTTTAACTAGGCAATAATGCAATCTTAAAAAAAGCTTACGATCAAAGGTGAAAAAGACGGTGAAAATCTTCTTCTGGTAATATTGGTAATACAGTGTTCTAAACAGAGCAAAAAGTGATCCACGAAATTTATTAGTGATGATATATTAGAAACGATCACATTTATCTTTTAGAAAGAAAAGAATGAAAATTTTAATAGTGGTATACCAGAAATTAGCTCACAATTGGAGAAGAAAATTTGTTTTCGAGATTAAGAATTGTGTTCAAAAATCATCTTTCTGAAAGATATGAACAATGTGTTTACAAGGGAATCTGATAAAAGTAAAATATCTGAAAACCTGTGTCAGTCTAAATGTCATAATAGTCTAATATATCTAAAAAAGTAAACTTACAAGTAAATATAATTAAGAATATGAATTTTTTTTGATGTGGAACTATTTCTTATATGAGTTCTAATAATATAAATTATTTCCATGTCTTTTAGTTAAGAAGACAGGAAAATTATCTAGAAATACCGGTTTTATTTAAAGTATAAAAATAAAGAAAGGAAGTATTCACTAAAATAACATGTAGCTTTCAATACTTTTTACGACAGATATTACGTTATATGTATTACATCTACTGAAATGAGCTTATCTGTCACCAATCGGCCACTGATATTTTAAATATTATATATTTCATTCTAAGTTATCATGGTTTTAAGAAGGGAATGTTTAATATTACGTGTAAATATTTATTTTCTCGAAATGAGATATCATTTCTCTGAAAAGTAATCGGAATTCATTAGATTGCTCGTTATGAGATTCAATAATTTCTTCTAGGAAGGGCTCCCTTGTTATTTGATTGCTTACTAGTGATGCTTCTCTATTTTAGGTGCCGCCGGAATTTTATTTCAGAGCTCGATCCTCAAATGAAGTAAGAATAGTTTTTTAAATTATATTAAAATATTTTGATTGTTTCTCAAAATAAACTAAAAAAAATTTCTCCATTTTTAAATGGTATCTTGTGAAGAAAAAGAGCTCTCGAGAAATCTCCTGGGTGGGAATGAAATAATTTTAAATTAAGTGGCGGCAATGATGCTAGTTAATCTACTTCTTATTATAGACTTTTTTGGAATATGTTATTGTTTTGATTATTTCAATGTGATTTGTAATTAAGAACAAAATATTAATTGATAAAATAAATTTAAATTAATTCTATTCTTATTGATTTCGCACAATATATGCATATGTTTTAAATACATATATAAAATACTGTCAACCCGGAAATTTGATGCAAATTTCGCCCAAAATGACACCAAATCATTTAATATTTTTCTTCAGTGCATGTTTAATGAAAATTAATGCAAAGTAATTTTAAAATAAATGTTATAAAACATATATATAAAAAATTTGTACCAGTGTTTATTTTTATAATATAAATATGGGCGTTAAATTTATCATTTTAAAAACACTCATAAGAAATATTTAAATGGACAACTTAAATATAATAGCATTATACTGGCAGCCAAGACAGTAGTATTCAGCTCTATAGTAGATTATATTGTATTATACTGGCAGCCAAGACAGTAGTATTCAGCTCTATAGTAGATTATATTGCATTATACTGGCAGCCAAGACAGTAGTATTCAGCTCTATAGTAGATTTTGGGGTGCAAAATTTAACTATTAAAAGTGAACTCTACAGTAACAATGAAGTAAGAACCGACCAATCTTTTAGATTCTTATAAAGTTTATTTAAACTGTGAAAATTTCAATATGATTCTAAAAAGATAAATATGAGCACTGAACCTGATATTGACGAAATTCTATATTTATTAGAAAACAACATCTATTAAACCTTATTGGATACAACTGAAAAGAATATAGCAACTCTTCAACTTTTACTATAAAACATCACTAAAAAAATTCAAGGAAATAATGAGGGAATTTTTCTGCTGAAGAATTTCATAGTTTGTATTTATGGTACACAGCAAAAGTTTTTGTTTTAAAAAAAATATTTCATGCGAAAATGTTTCAAAATTAACATTATTCCTTTTTCATTAGCATCAGTAAGGAATGATGACTTTTCTAAATTTACTTTTTTTTTCTAAAAATACTTTCAGTGGAAGAATTTAATGTGGCTTTGGTAAATATCTTGAAATTTCGATATTATCAGATCAGGAAAATACGGTTTGATATCATTGAAAATGTTGCTAAAGAAGTGAAAACTTCGAAAGAGTGCTAATGATGCTGCTGAATTCTATGGGAAAATCCTTTCGTATCAAAATACGAATAAAGGAGAAGCAAATCAAATTATAAACTATTAAAATTAATTGAAAGATATTTTTTCATGTTTTCTCTTTTTTATTTCGTACAATATTTCCTGCAGTTTTTGTTAGAAAATTTATTTATTTTGAAAAAAAATTAGAAAGCTGAAAAATTTTTATATTTATAGTTTAATTTATATTCTTTTACTATACAATATTTTACCCAAAAAATAGTACATGGATACCAGTTTATTTACATATTCCCGTTCTTATCTGCACTTGATAGCCTGCCCTGGAAGATGACAGCACTTTCCTGATTCTTCCTGCACCCAAATTGTCCTAAATGTCAAGATGATATCCTTGAGTGCCTGGGGTTGTCTCTTGAAGACAAGTCTCATATGCTTGTTTTTGATTTTCTGAAAGTAAATGGATTCGTGGACCTCAACTAGTATATTCTTAGACATTGAGATTAGTAACAATAACTTCATAGCATAAAGTCTCAATGATTCGCAAAGAAAAGCGAGAACGTTGTGCCCGATTTTGCAAGTTCAATTAATTTTTTTTATTAAAAAAATTATGTACATAACTAAAAATTTTGTAATATTGTGTAAATGACATTAACCATTAAATCAAACTCTGAATAATTATTTTCGAATCTTTTAATTAATTTTAAAGATATTTTAGATACTCAAAATGCTTCCATGTTTTTGAAAAAATATTTTTATTCCACTTGTAATTTTAATTCATATTAAGAAACAAAATTAGAATCAAAATTAAACTTTAAAAATTTTGCAGGAAAGAAAGATATCTTCAGTAAACTGTAAAGTAAAATCTAGATTCTGTTTATTAAGCTCGTATGTGAATAAATTTATGATTTATTCGTATACATTTATGGAACTTAGCTATTTAATGAATATAGTACTTTTTGACTACTCGAAGAAATTTTGATTCAAATAATATCTTATTTTAACCTTGAAATTGTTATAAAATATTGAATGATAAAAATTAAAATATCTTGATGAATTATCCAGAATTTCTGTTGTGGCATTCCAGAATATATTCGTGATATAGGGATAAAAAAATTTCCAAATAAGTTTAAAATATTTGAATTATATATTTAATACAACTATAAAATCTTCTGTAAGATATACCGTGAAGTGTTTTATTTTTACATAGAATAAATTAATACGTGGAAAATAACTTCATTGCAAATCAAGATTAAATGTGTGTATGATGGATAAGCGTAATAAATAAAACTATTTAAGCCAAAATATATTATTCTGAACACGTACCATTAAAAAGAGGCCAGAAAAATAATTTATTACTAGAAACTTACATCGAATTTTTTAACTTCAAACTTAATTTCTTAAATTTTAAATATGTGTAAATCAGAAAGTTCAGAATATCACTTAAATATTATTTTGTAATGTTTGAATATACAAGTTGTTCAGGTGTTAAAATTGAAAAAAAAATCTCTCTTAAAGTATGATGGTATGATAAACTGAGAGAATAGTTTAAAATTTAATTTTTTACTTTAACACAAATATAAGACTTATTTTTTACGAATTATAATTGATGTAACTGATGTAAAAGAATTATATTATGAAGTCAAAAAAAAAAAAGAAAAAAAATCGCAAGCACTGATAACAAGCTTCGAAATTTTTTTAAAATTTTGTTATGTATTTACTGATATGATCTACACCAAATTATGATTCCACACCAAATTATGGTTCAGTTGGAAAAGAGGAGCAGTGTACCCCAACTTGCCAGCCTAGCTGGCACTCGAAAAAAAAAATTGATATAAAAACTTTCTTTTTTTTTCATAATCTCTGGAAACATGTAAGAATAAAAACAAATGACACAATATAGATTTTTTTATTATTTTTATGCTTTTTTTTACCTGAATAATCAATAAATTATCGCTAATTAAAAACTTTACAGAATTTAGTATTTTATGTTGTAAAGGACATTTTTCATTCTTTTAATACACGCTGTTTTCCTAATAAAACAAATAAAAATACACTGCTAGCCACCCGAAATGCAACTCTTCGTATGCATATCATGTGAAATTTACCTTTGAGAGGATTATTCATTGCCACTGAGGGCATAGCTTCGTTTACCCACGATTGCACCATTAGTGATTCGATGAACGAACAGAATGAAATGACAGTGTCTTATCTGACGATTCTCGCCTTTGCCTGCAACACCACGATGGTTGCATTCGAGTCTGGAGACATCATAGTGATAAAAATCTGAACTGCTCCACTATGCATCACCACAAATGTCCTGCACCTGGTATCATAATTTGACGTGGTATTGAAATTCACTGTCTCCTTTCTTCAGTATGCATTGTTGATACACTGAATGACCTGAGCTATATCCCTGAGGTGATGGATACCGGGTTCCTCCCGTACTTTCAGTACTAGTCATCAACTATACTTCAATAGAGTAATCCGGAAAATACGCGTGGCAATACGCACACAATATTAAAGACATCACATTGATTTACCTACTTGGCTTTCTAGTTTTCCCGACCCATAACTAATGGAAATAGTGTGATTTAAATATGCACAACTGGCTTGGGAAACATCTAAAGACTCTTTGATTCCATGCAGAGGTGTGTAGTACCTCAACATTGTTGGCTATACTAACCTCTGATTTTGCCAGCATCTACACTTCACAAGAGGCTGTCATTTCAATTATTTGATATTCGTATTATCTACCAAATAAATTTTAATGTGATGCATTTCTTGGTGTTGCAATTTGGGTAGCCAACAATGTATTTGTAAATCATTTGATAAGCTTCAGGTAATGCAATAGCATAATTAATCAAAGAATAAATAACAGATTGATTTTATAATTCATTAAGAGTTTTTTTTTTTTGCTGAAAATTGAAGAAGAGAATCTCAAATGAAACTTTTTCTGATTTTCAAACTGTGGAGTATGCTAATTTTGAATTCGACATCAAAAACGTCACTTCAGCTGCAGTGAATGAAATTTGACTTTCAATTG
Source organism: Latrodectus geometricus (assembly GCA_026290005.1). NCBI lineage: Eukaryota > Metazoa > Arthropoda > Arachnida > Araneae > Theridiidae > Latrodectus > Latrodectus geometricus. Next base: position 7,812 of record JAPDSC010027530.1, read on the forward strand.
AATAAAAGACAATGAAGACAAGGATGATCGGCATTCAGTGACTGTTTTGTTTCGATGAGTACGATGTCTCCCCTAAGTCATTTAACCCATTCAAAAGCTTGGAGAGTTGTTGCTTGGGCCAAATTCAAGCCGAAGTTGTGCAAGCCACTGGAGTGTCACAAAGTGTGATTTCCAATATCTGGAATCATTTTTTGGAGACTGGAAGTACAGGCCGAAGACCAGGTCAATTAAATGGTCAAAGATAACATAATATTTAAAAGGTGAACTGATAAATATTAGAAAAAACTTTATGAGTTCAATATTCTTTGTTGTTTTCTTAATCTTTCATTAATACACAAGTTCTTTCAAATTTTAGAAATTACTTTCATATCTTGATTTGGCCCCAATTTTGACTTCATCCTGCAATATATCCTCCAAAGCTTTCAAATTACGGAAAGCTGTCTGCTGGTCATATCTTGGTTTTAAAACTAGTAACATTCTCTTAGATAATGGATTTCTTTTAGCTAGAACTGATATTTGAACACATAGAATAATTCATTTTTTAAAAATTTTGTCTTTTTTGTTAATTTTATTCGAATGTTTTTTAGCTATTAAAAATTATATTATTCAATAGCTTGAAAATCAATATATGGAAAATAATTAAAAATTTCAGTTTTTATTTCCTACTTTGACTTTTGAATGACTAATTTAATGATAGAAATTTTTTGCCTTTTAATAAAATTAATAAATTTCATGATAAAGGAAAGTATGAAAATTTAAAATATTGAGAATTTTTTCATGTTTAATAAATTAACTTAATTTTGCCCAAAAATATTTTACTTTTCTATGAAACTATGTAACTAATTATGTTTAAATGAACTGAAATTTAATTGCCTAAATAAGTAATAAATTACTAAATCTTTTCTATGAATATTCTTGATAACCTTAGAGCTCCTCCATCGCAGTTATTATCACACATTCCATTTCTGACAGACTATCAGAGAAAATCTCAGTTTGGTGATAGAAAGATTTTATTTACTCTCTATTTTAATTATAAATTATTTTAACAAGAAAATGATAAGTTCTTTATCGTATGAAAACCCTGGCGTTTGAAAGACGGGACCTATAAAGCGTACTGCATACGATATTTTTCAATCCGTAAAGCAATGACTGGCATATTTATGCTTAAGATGAACTCAAAGAAAGCTCCAATGGGATTCACTGAATTCTCTCATCAGAATTACAGAAGTTCATTTATTGAGGGTCCTACAAATGGAAAGAACTAATAACTCTAGAAATGTAACTGCTTCAAAAGATCTAAGGCTTGATTTCATGAGGTTTATTTGAAATTTACAAAACTTAAAATTTTGGTAATATAGCCCAGTAAAATATTTATATTAGATAATTACTAAATTCTAGTATCCGTTTAAGAATAATTAATAAACTTTAGCATTCAAAATTAGTCTCTTAAAATAAAATCAGAAATTTTCTTGAAAATGAAGTTTTTAATTGTAAAAATATTGCAAGTATATAGAATTAGTGGATTAATACACACTAATTACAATTTATTGTAACTGAAACATTGAAAAATGTTTTGAAATAAATTTTTTCGATGTGAGAGAGAAAGAGAGAGAGAGAGAGATTACATTACTCCTTAATATCTCACCTTAAAAGTTCCTAAAAACATGTAAGAAGGAAGAAGTTGGAATAAGCAAATAATTAGCATTTGTACAAATCAAAAGAGACATCTGAAGCAATGTGTAAAAAGAAAGTGCGAAAGATTTTATCATTCAGATACTGTGGGAAATCGATGTGCTGCTCCCATGGATAAGAGGGATTTGAGGTCCGGCATGCAGAACCCTTTCATCAATAAATGCCAGACATATTGTGCAGCACAATAATGATGACATTACGAACCATTATTCAAGAAATGGGTTTGTATCTGTTTGCTTCGAGTATTGTCTGCCAAAATGTTACGATGTTTTGGGCAGCATGCCCTGTCAGCTTGGAGATTATTACTTTGATTTTATTTGAAACTATAGCACAGAGACAGGAGACAGCACTTGTGCACATAAGGACAAAGCTGGATACAGGTGTTCCAAAATGTCGCCTTTTTAAACAAGCTTTGATTCCGCGTGCAACATTCTGATAGCTGAATATGTGTCAGGATGTTCCAAATATAATGTTAACTGCTCTGATGTATTTGATGCCATCATAGAGGCTTTGCATCTGATGTGATGGTATTGGAAGCCATTGGTTACACTACATGAAGCACGCACATCTTTGGACAAGATTGACAGTAGTTTGAAAACCAATCGGTGTATTTCTCACATTTTAAAGCCCTATCTTCCAAGCTCGGGAAACACCATATTTCAACAGTCTTGTTCTGACTTTCTAGGCTCCAGAAGGTATTCAATTGTTTCCTTGGCCTATATGGTCTCTGATCACTTAATAATTCAAAATTTGTTGTAATTGGTTGCTGAGAAACTGGCCCATAACTTCTACGATGGATGATGAAGTGTGTCATGACTTGAACCAGCAAAAAATGAGCTCTATCATACAAGTCTAGTTGGACTCCACGTCAAACTAGATCAGAGACGTTTTTAGCTATCAAGATGTCAATTGTTGCAAATAATTTCACGACCTTATAAAAACTCAACTTACTTTTTCATTTAATCATTTTGTTCTCGTGGCATACTATTTACCTATATCTTTTATATTTATTTAATTTCCTGGTATTGTAATTTTAAGTCACTCTAGTGATATAAAACTATTTTTATACTAATAAAAATAATAATGAATATCTTGTGACGAAAGTATCATGTTAAGTTATTTAAAGGAATTTTGTAGAGGGATTCAATTTTTAATATCCCAGTCTCTCTAAATAGATCATAGTTAATGCCTAACCAATTGGAGAAAAGGAAATAATATGGTCTCATTGTCATATGAGATAAATCCTAATTTTTTCGTGAAACTAGAATTTTGATCTGGACAGAGATCAATTGCAAAAATGTTCTGAATGCAGGAAGAAAACTTAGCTGAATGACTATATTTTACCAGGAGAAAAGATGTACTTTGATTTCTTGGATCTCGACTTTTGAGAGGTTTCCCATTGAAACAAATAGTTTTGAGAAATGAAGAAAGTTATTTTTTTCAAATCTTATTTCCATGCACCATACAAACAAATGGGTGAAAACAAATGAAGTTGTATAATTAAATACATAAAAATCACAAAATAATTTTATTAACAGTGTCTCAAAGCAACGTTTTGTGGCGCAAAATGGAGTCTCGTGGATAGATAAGTTGAAAACAAATCGTATGAGATGCATAAAAACTTCCTTTTGTTACGAAATAATTAAATATGGAACTCTTTTCATCCACTTTCCAATGCATTGAAAAAGTCCTGTTTTTTGCAGAGGGTGAAAATAATATTTATCAAAAATAGTAAATAATATTATATTTTAGTAAGAAAGAGGGAAAGTAATGTAAAAAGAGATCCTGTGGCAATTCTAAGATGAGGAAAAGGGAGTAATATTCACAGCATTTAGATGAATTATATCGTGGCGGCATTAGAAGTTTCATTAAGTGTTTAAATGAATTCAAAACGCTACCAACAAAATTTTTGAAATGAATTTTTACTTTACGTCCACATTTCTAATATAAGTTTAACCCGTTAAATCAATCCTAAGCTTTAATGGAATAACCAATTGATTTATTGTCGACTAGAGAACAGTGGCTGAGTGACCGTAAATACTTTTTTCTTTAAACATATTAGTGATAAAAATGCAATAACTATGAAATTAAGTACAGATTAATTTAAAGGCCTGAATAAAAAATAGTGAGAACCACCTTACTAAAGTAATTCATTTACTTCAGTTCTGACAATTTTGTAGTGCATTTTACTTCTTCATATTTTCTCCATTTTTGGTTTTTCTCAAATTATTAAATTTTGACCTTTTTCCAATTACTTATGTGATGCAATTTCTTTTTAGAAACATCATACTCTATTCTTCAGGCTTTAAATAATTTTCGCCTTGTTCCTCATTATGAGTAAATAAGTGGTAGAAAGTAAATAGGTATAAATTTAAGTGGCAGATAGTCTTGGTATAAATAAGGAGAAAGTCTTGTCATTGAAACTAGTTTTCTTAAAATTCCTATAATATGTTCAAAAGGCTTTATTTACAATAGTGTTACCAAAGTCTCAAATGAGTTAAACACTTTTATGCAGTTATATGTAAATCATGCTGTGGACAAATATGCAAAACAATACTTTGATTTGAATTTTCTTTTTTTTTTTTTTTTTTTTTTTACTTAACAAATGCTTTTCATCAAATAGAAACGAAATATCCCTACCGCCTAAATTAGTCGGTATTTTAATGGAAATAGATTAATCATTCAAATATTTTATGTGTGTATATGGATTTTATTATTTAGTTAAGAGGAATTTCTAATGCTTCAAAAACGAAAACTTCTGTAGCTGACTCTTCTTTTTTTTTTTAAGTTTTCTTCATTCTCTTCATGTGAAATCATATATGAAGATATACGACACATGCATATATTTTTTCAAACTTATTCTAAAAATATATAAAAAGTGTTATCACAAATTATTTTGAAATTTGCCCCGTGATTATTTACTTACTGTAAAAGAAAATTTCAAAAACATTTCGTTACCTCTTTAATATCAATAAATATGAACAAACTGTACATTTAATTTCGATAGAAGTAAATATTGAGAAAGCTCCAAAGAACAAAACACTGACTCCGATTTATTAATCGAACAAACAAATTGTATTGTGTTTCATAATAAAGCACTGTCAAAAAGAACGCTTATCAGCTTACATTTTTCTAAATACTATTCCCTTTTGCTTAAAAAAATAATTTGTTTTATTATTATTGAATGATAATATAAAGCTAAAATATAACGATTACTATGCAAAACAATTTTTATATGTGAAATCATGATAATCAAAGATCTGAAGCACAAAGAATCAGGTTAAAGTATCTTTTTGCTTTTATCCCTGTAATTCTAATAATAAAATTATAATTTGATTTTACACATTCTTGCTTTCATCTAATAATAGCATAGTCGCATCGAAGTCAGACTTTCCTTGAAATTATCAAATCTTTAATCACTTTTTTGGAGTTTCATGTACATTAATGAAGGTCTTGAGACTAACAGTTTTCTTAAATTTATCTTTCCCACATCATTCATTTGAAAAACAGAAATCCTAGGGTGTTTCCAAAATGCATTCTTTTCTTACAAAAAACTTCTTTTCAAAATTTCTAGTTAATTATTTTGTTGCAATTACTAAGCTTATATATATATATATATATATATATATATATGTGTGTGTGTGTGTGTGTGTGTGTGTGTGTGTGTGTGTGTGTGTGT
>JAPDSC010027531.1:0-21213 GCA_026290005.1 Latrodectus geometricus
GCACTCAAACGGTTAAACTCACACAATATATGAAGGTAAAGAAAATATTACTAAAAAAGATTTAAATTTTCTGGAGATCGATTCAGACAGCTTTTCGCGTAACACAAGAAAGACCCAGAACTTGAAAGACAAGAAAGAATAGAAAACATGGAGATACTTGTTCTTTGACCTATATAGCTATTTTGACGGCTGGCTTGAAGAATTTAAAATCTAAGATTTCAAAAAGTTGAAATCACTTATCATTGCAGACCAAATCAGGAAGAAAGTTAACCCTGCCGTTAAAGAATAGTTTATCAATATTTGGTCCGATTTTATTTCTCCAGTTGATCTTGTTGAAAAACTAGATGCTTTCGAAAATGTCCGGTGTGCTATGAAGAGAGAGAGAAACCCCTAATTATGGTACATCAAAAAACAGTTTCCACCTAAACACAAAATTTTAAAAAAAAATCTCGTCATGAAATAAATTAGAACATTTAGAACCAAGCTGAGTCCCATGCAATGGATGAGGTAGTCCAAGGCTCATTTGTCCTAAATGTAAAGAAATGGAAAAGAAAATTTCTGGTATTTTTTAGCGGTGTCATTCAATCGGCTTCTAATGCACCTGCACGCTTAGAGTAACTATTAAAGGAATCATTAATACAGCTTGTGCAGACATTGCTGCAATCTACTCATTTGCGGAGAAAACCCATTACCTGACGAAACAAGGAGCAACTTTTGCCGACAATACTATATTAATATCTTTGGTGGCCACTTTTAAAATAAAGAGAGAAGTTCATACAACCCAGATTCCTCTTGGAGGCTGTACGTTGCCTTTGAACTTTGTTGTTATCGTTCACACTCTTGGGAATAGATTTTTTAAATTCATCTGGAATTGTACTAAATTTGAAACGGAAGACTTGGTTCTTTAATGATCTACCTAAAAGGCACATTTTATTTTGTTTTCTGAAAGAACCGATGCTGGTTGCTACAAACAAATGCTTCCCTAACGATTGCATCGATAACCGTGAAAGAAAAAGATCCTACTGTTGCAGATGAAGCATCAAATTTGACTTACATCCTAGAAAATAAATTAAAGAAATAACTTGATGATTTACTTGAAGATGGAGGCATTCATCTGACTTCTGAATAAAGAATTAATTGATCTCTTATCCCAGGATGAAACTATCTTCTGTTCAGGAGGAGAAGCAACCCATTTATTGAACATTTCATTGATACACAGAACCTCCCACTGATATCTGTTTCTGCGTATTAAATGTCTTTAACAAAAAAAGAAATCATGCAAATTGAAATTGATAGGCTCTTAAATGAAGAAATTACTAAGCCCTCCAAATCTCCGTATGCAGCGCCTATTGTGACCATCTTTAAACCAAATGGTGTTAATTGATTCAGTGTTAATTACAGAAAATTCAATCCTTCACCGGGTCGGATTTTTATCCTTTTCTAGATGATCTACTTCAAGAAGCTGAACAAACTCGGTATATGTTGACCATCGACCTTAAAGCTAGTTATCATCAGGTGAATGTATCTTCTGTGTATAGAGACAAAACTTTTTTAGTTGTTATTTCTGGACATACCATATGAATGCCGTTTAGATTGAAAAATGACCCAGTACTGTCCAAAGTGGTCTTCATGACATTTTTCTTTCTTCCTACCTTGATGATATAATGTTATCGGAGTCACTTTGAGAACACTTATAAAATTTAAGAGACATTTTCCTACGATTTGAATTATTCAAATTGACAGCTAACAAGGAAAAATACAATTTTGTAAAACTTTTATATCTTGAACATGACATCACCCTGAAAGTCTAAAGACTTATCCAACCAAAACTGCTGTTATCCAGGACATGCCTGAACCCAAGAATCAAGAAGCCCGGCTCTTGGTGATGGAAAGCACAAGAGAAAGCTTCATTAAAAAAATTAAAGAGCGACAAAAACAAAAGTCGAAAATTAAAGCTATATAACAGACAAATAAATTAATTTGTCATTGCCTATTGAAAATTCTCTATTTAATTTAATTATTTTTAACTTTTTAAACATATTAACATTTCTTTTAACAACCTAAGCAAAGTTAGTTATTACCTTAATAAACTACAGATCTTATTTCAAAAAATAAATTGAATTTTAGATTTACTTTCTAAAAATTATTAATATATAGTTTAAGGAAACTTATTATTTTATGAACTAGAAACATTAGAAACCAAACATTTAAAGTGATTTTTACTTACGCTTGAGGTAAGCCGCCAATAGCAAATGCACAAGCCACACGAAAAACAGCCACCCATACAAAACTTGGTAAACCAGCAGAAACAGCACCAAATACGAAAACAAAAACTACTGCTGAAGATAAGACCTGTGAAGTAAATTGTAATATAAATACTAAAATATAAAACAAATTTAAAATTATTTTTGGAAGAAAGATACATTAAAATTTATACTTACAGCTCTCCTGCCATATTTATCTGACCAAACACCATATGCTATTGAACCGATAGCAGACAATATTTCTGAAACCTAAAAAAAAAAAATTCAGTAAGTTACTAATCTCACAACTTATATTGTTTTAATGGATATTAAACTTTTTAAAAAATTAAAAACCACTAACTGCTGTTACTAAGGATGTTTCCCATCTCACTAAATCCCACTCACAGGATAATAGCGGTCCTAGGTATGTCACTAAAACATCATCAACTCCACGAGCCATCTAAGAAATATAAACATGATTAGTTGCATTAATAAAATTTAAATGGTAAAACTAAATTCCAAATAATTTTCGTTTTTAAAATTAGAATTCAAAATTTACTTTGTACATCCATGATATACATATATATTTAAGAGAATTACGCTGATTTCACAAGCATTCTATTTTAAGAACAAATAAATGTGACAAATTTTGTTACCATTATAGTGATTTATATTTTGCCATTTTTATTAAAATAGTTATTTCCCTCTTTCTTTACTAACTATTAAAAAGAGAAAAATTAATTTTTGAAAATGTGTCTTCTGTTTTTTTATTTTTCCCCCTTTATTGCATATTCTTAAATGGGCCTGGATTTATATTGAAAATGAAAGATATGTAGCTTAAGGTTTTATTTAAATCTAGACTAGAAATTATTTTTCTAATCTTTGAAATCATTCTATATATACATATTTTTTAATAAATTAAATAAGAAAAATGTTAAATTTTTTTTCAAAATTGTTAAGAAAAGCATTAAAAGATTTAATGAAATTCTCAAGAAAAATGATGTACATTTATTAATGTATTCTCATTTTTTAATTTTGAAATTTTAAAATAAATTCTTTTTCTTTTATATTTTCTTATATACGCATACACCTCCCACCGCCCCCAAAACACATGTATATAAATACTGTTTGATATGGAAAATACAAAAAAAAAAGAAGTACATATTTGTCATAAAAAAATATAACCTTTTGTCCTGTTAAAAATTAAACCTTTTGTCGTGTAAATATGAAAGCTTCGCAGAATATATAGCAGAATGTATTATACAGATGATTTAAAATGTAATTTGGTTACGTGGTTATATAATTTGAGAAAAATAGAAAGAAACGACAATCAAGCCAACAGTCTCATCCCACTGTCGCTTTGGAAATCCTGTATATAAAAGTCTATTCGATGAAATTAAAAACAGTTTCAGCATAAATAAGGTTTTTTTTTTTTTTTTTTTTTTTTTTTTTGGACAAGTTGAATTGTTGATTTACTTGCGAGAGTTAAGTTGATTTTACGCAGCATCGAATATCAGTTTCAAATAGATGCATCCACTAAGCATAGATTTCAGACTAAATGGAAGAATAAACACGGTGTTAATGATCACGAAAGTCCAGGTCCTTTTAAATGGCTTAGAGAACAATTATACTGCCTCATCCGAAGGAAAGCTATGGCATCCCAACAATCAATTTAAGTTGACATTCTGTCTGATGTTTAGAGGACTCTACTGCTGCAAAGTCTACGATAACAGTTTCGTGATAATAAGCTAAATCAAGTCCTTGAAACTGTACACCCTGAAGAAGTCCAAAACTAAAAATGTATTATCAGTAAGGTCCTGCCTGGAGAATCCCAGACAAGCAAGAATGTTTTCAGAAGAAGCCTTCTCCATAAGACATTTGGGGCAGCCTTCAAATTGCTTAGATCCCCCATAGAGCTTCACAGTTTTAAGGTGTCCACTGAGAAAGCGAGTAAGTGTGATTTGATCTTGTCTACTACATACAAGAGCTAGAGAAAACCTTGGGCGACTTCTTCTAAACGAGTGATGAACTGGAGGAGCGAGCCATAGGATTTTAAAAAAATAAATAGTATTTAGCATAGGGTAACTTTATTGCTTTCAAAACAAATTGATATGTTGATTTGATTTCCTTAATTATTTTCGTTATCAAAAATGTAACCTCGACCATTAAGATTATTATTATTTTATTTAACGTCAAAAACTTTGGTTTTTTTTAAATACGATGCGTTAGGAGAGGCTGGAGAGTATTTCAAACACATTTTGATAAATATGCAAAAATATACGAATAAATATGCAATAATTCGCGATAAAAAATTATACAATTATTTTTTTCAAAGGCAAAATGTTTAAAAATACTAGAATTTATTATTATTATGATACGTTATGAAAATAAAAATGACCTTTAGATTATGGAAATTATTAATATAAAATAGATTTAAATTTAAATAATATTCATAAAACAATGAATGGCGTTTATTTTTACTTTTACAATTAAATTGTTTTTAATTTTCCTTCGACCTGTGCCATGACTGTCTTCAAATGCTATTTTCTTATATAATACAAAAAATATGCACGAGAACTGCAAAAATCTATATTTATTATCATTTAATGATGTCAAAAATAATGAATACTATTGTTCGAAATGCATTAATTTCCCATGATTGTGTTATTTATGATGTCAGAAAGATAATTGTTTGCATATAATCGATATGCGAGTTCCATACTTTGTTATATTCAGCACACATTAAATTGCTTTATTTCCGAAGCATAGATATTTTCCCTTTCATTTTTATTTGATACTATTCAGTTAAAGAAATTAAAGTATTCCAAAATAATAATTTTATACATTACTAGATTTAGAAATTAAGGGAGTTATGATGAAAGTAAGCTAATATTTCTACTGTAACTAACGTTATACTAAGATTCTATAATTTAAATTTTATCAGGAAGAAACGTACGTAAATTTACAGTTATGACGCCAAAAACTTGTAAAAAATATAAATAAATTTATGCCTGCAGAAATCACGATTTGACAGAAATTTCTTGTTTCTGTCAAAGCTTATTTGTAAAACACAGCCGTTCAGCTTTATTTTAGGAAATGACATTCGAAATATTAAACAACGCTATTTGCCGAAATCCATGACCTAGCGAATCATGACTAGCGTCTGTATCTACTAATAATAAATCCGATTTGCGTGAAGGATGAAAGGCAGTGAAAATATCAGTCTTATATATTTCTTCATGAAATGAAACAATAGGTATTTGAAATAGGAATAAGAGCTTTTTGGTATTTAGATACATACAGGAATAATTAATTGAATAAATAAAATAACCCCAAAATACTACACACATTAAAGTAATTATTAATTGTATACTCACTTTCCTGCGAAAATACCAAATCACTAATATCTGTATAGTAATTATACCTTTCTGTTTAACAATTTTTAAACATTATTAATATCTTATGATAGTTCCTTTATAAATGCTGGTAGACTGTAATATATTAAACTTATATGCATAATTTATTTGATTTATACGCATTTTTTCTCCCACTCATTATTGTCTAGTGAGTACCCATATTTTTTTAGTAGAGGATTTTACGCAACTAGTAGAGGATTTTACTAATTTGTTTAGTCTATATTGTTATGAAAAATCATGCTATCTGTATTTAAAATTTTTATTTTTTACGTTTATTGCTTTTATTTTAACGCTGGTTGTTATAATTTTTAATCTGTTTATTGCATTTTTCGTGAAAACTTTATCGGCACTTATTTAATGTACAACAGTTATAAAAATTTGTCACCTAATCAAAACAAAATTAATTTTTGTTGCTATTTTATTGAGTCCACATATAAATGATATTTTCTTTATAATAAGAAAATTTTTCTGGAAAATCAAAATAGAAAGCAATAAATAAAATAATATATGCATTGAAAATAATTTCGTTGAATATTACTGACAAACTTTTGCTCTAAATGCTCAATAATATAAAAATATTATATATATATATATATATATATATATATATATATATATATATATTCAATAGTATAAAAATAATACCCATATGAAGCACATTAAAACTATCAACTTCGCTTGAAAGGCTCCTCCAATATGTCCACTATTAATTGCTTCTTCAGCAGTAAATATTTCATCTGCAAATAAGATGCACTCATTTTGAAACTGGTAAAAGAATAATTTTTAACAATAGCTGAAAAAAACATTCGAATATCAATTAGCAACAATAATTGAATAAATAACGTGTAGCAGAAAAATTCTCAAATATCTTCTACGACAGAAAGAGAATTACAAGTTCAAATTATATTGATGACAAATTATATAAAAGCAAGCGTTTTGTGATATGCGTATTTCAAGTGTATTAGACCTATATTGTACATTTTCTATACAAATTTCATTGGTCTTACAGATCAATCTAGAGTCAAATTATGTAAGCAGCATAAGTCTTATGTTCTGCGTTATATTATTTTATGCAAACTGGTCTTGAATAATTTACATATGCTGCTTTAATTTCTTAAATTTGAAACAAAAAACCAAATATCAATCTTTTGGGAAAAAAAGACATCAAAATATGATGCTATTGTAATTTAAAAAAACTTTGAAATATCGTATTTTTTACAGAAACTTATTTTATATATTAACGAAAACAAATAATTTTACTAAAAAATGAAAACTATAGAATTAAAACACAGTGCTTATAACATATTAGTTCCTAAAATTTTCAATCTATGAGATAAAAAGTTTAGCACTTGAATTTTCATTAAAATGAAAAAGATTTAAAGCACCATGAAAAAGTAGAGAAGTTAATGTTTCTAAATTATTATTTTTAAGGTATAGAAATTAAGAAAAAATATTGAATTCAATTAAGATAAATGAACATAGCTGAATTTTAAATGCCTTTCAAATACACAAATGAAAGAAAACTTTTTTCAAATAAGAAGTTATATATCATTTCCGAATCATCAATAACATTATTGGAGTAATTTTTTGTGAGTTTTAAATACTATATTATTTAAAATATTTTAATACTTTTATTATCTATATCTTTTAAAGTATCAAAATACATTGTTATCAAATCATGACATTATATCAATTATATTTTTTGTTTAATTTAATCTAAGATCATCTAAAATAATTACATATTCTGATGTTTCAGGTGTGGGCAAAATTCAAACATTTAAATTCTTTCTTCATTTATAAGTTAATATTTTTTTTAACCATTTTTCGTGCTTATAATTATTTTTAAAAGTTCTTTCATTGCGTGACATAATTTCATTATTCTATAAACGTTACTAAATTCATCAAAAAATTTTATTTTCATCAGTTCTCTCTCTCTCTTTACACTCAGTTATTTTTAGAATAATATATGAAGATAGAATTTTTGATAATGAATAACATCTGTCATTTTTTCTGTTGCATCACTGGACATATTTTGATATTTAGATTCTGAAACATATTTAATTTAACAACACATCATCTAATATACAATTATTATTAACATATAATTGAAATAGTGGCATAAAAAATATTAATAATTAAGCTAAAATTTATTTCATTATCTTCAAAATACTCTCCGATTTAAATATACTTTTGTCGACGTTTTTCCCTTTCTCGAAACATGCTTTAAATGGTTCCTGTGAATAACTTTCAAAGATCGCAACGAATTTTGTTTTATCGAATTTATGAACTGAAAATGATGACTGGGAAGAGACGAGGGAAACCAAGGAAATGATAATTAAATTTCTCGGTATCAAGACCATTTCGTTTCACAAAAATGAAATATACAATATTAATTGGGGCGAAAAAAGAGTTCCGTTGCATTCATGAAACTTTTTCAACTTCTCTGTAATCATCTCCTACATTTAAATATTTGTAGAGTATCTAGTTATGAGCCTCAAAATGTCTATATTATATTCTTATGCCGTTATAAGCCATTAAGCTAAGTCGTTATAAAAACCAATTTTTTATCACATCCAAAATGCCAAAAAATATTTCATCGTAAGTAGAATATGAAGGACTTTTTTTTCTTTTTTTTTTTAAAAAAAAAAAAAGGAAAAAAAAAGAAAAGGTGGAGGATATTAGAAAATTTTTTTGACTATATACTTCGCAGAACTCAGCATATGACATGTATTACGGATAAAGCTATAACATTAATACATTTTATTTTATATTTAAATATTCTTCTGAATAAATTTTATTCGTCTTCTCCTAGCAAATGTATACCCCCTCTATGGATTGCATTAATTAAATTATTAATGTCCTGTTCCGAATACTGCAAATAAATTTAATTCCAGATTATTCCTTTGACAGAATAAAAATCGAAAAATGTTTATATGCAAACCTTATTTTCTAACTCTTCAAATAAGATCTTGAAAATATATTCTCTAATTCAACGCATTAAAAAATTTAATTTGAAAAAAAAAAAGGTTTAAAATTGAGAAAACTGAGAAAAGGTTATAAACAATTGAGAAAGGAAATAAATTCCTTTCTCAGTTGTATATCATGAGGTAAATTACAAGAGCTGGTAGGGGAACGTGGTGGCCTGGTTGGTTAGAGTGTCATTCCCATTTGTCGGAAGGTAGTGAGTTCGAATCCCAGCTTAACCGAAGAACTGCCGTTCCCTAAAAGTGGCTGGGGCATGTTAGATAACTCTTGGTAGCAATGTCTTCCACGTGAAATGATAACGCTGGAGGTGGCAAGTTAAGTAATAGAAGGTCTTCTGTTTGAAACTACGAGGACTCTCACCCGGCTGTTTCTACTAACTGGTAGAGCTCAATTCACAGGGCTCAAGATACAAGGAAGTATACTGAGCATAACAGAAGGTGACCAATAAAGTCTTTCTTTTTGTTGAATGTTGCTCTATTTGGAGTTTTCGCTGTTACACTAATGCATAGAATTACACCGTATTATTTTAACCCAAATTACTTCCCTAATTTTATACGAATTGCTATTAACATTATTCATCAGACGAAAAGTAAAAACTTGGAATAATATTTTACAATGTTAGTTTTAGTGGCGCAACGTTATGTTAGATAATTCAATTTGCTCTCATTTCATGATAGTTGTATTTTTTTTGGGAGAAACTAGAATTGTGCCAAATAATAATATTATTTCCACTCTCTGAATATATAGTGATATTAAATTTAAATTTTGTTTGAGTTAATATTTACGCTAATGCATACGAGAATATCTATTATTCGAATTGGTGTTATATATATTTGAAGAAATTATGATAATGACATAAACAATAATGTACTCTTAAAAATCATACAGATATTTTTTTGTTATTATAAAATTTTTTAAAATATACTTATAATCCTTTCTACAGTTAACATGAATCCGTGAATTTTAATGAGAAATTTTTTTAATTGGTTTCTTTATACTATGAATTGAATTGATATCGAATTGCATATTTTTAAACATTTCTTGTTCAACTTGTTTTATTTAATTTAAAATAAAACAATTAAGTGCTAAAGATTTTTAACGATACTCAGAAAAATTTAATTTTAAACACATTTGATGTTTCCTTAAAATATATCTATTAATTATCTAGAATTATACATAAATATGTGTACATATATAAGGATTATATTCATATCTGCCGCTTTTTTTTTTTCTTTATTTTATTTTAATGGAACATTTGATATCAGTTTTCCTCTGATCTATAGTTATCCTCTTTCACCTAATACACAAAAAAATATGTAGACTAAATTTATTCAAGATTAAGATTTTAAAAAATGAATATATTCTTTTTAAACAGCAAATGGTTTTGGATTAGAAATTTGCTGAAAGTATACATGTGAAAAGCTTTATTTCTTCTAAGAAAATGTAATTTAAGCTGATAATTTTTTATTCATTAAAATTTAAAATAAGTTCGTAAAAATATTTAAATCAAAGATTATGTTTGAATAGCTACAAGGCTTCTAAAATTATTAGCTTTTAAAGGAAACATAACCCTGGAGGAACTATAAAGTACTCAGTGAGTGTTAAATTTGACAGGAAAAAAAAAGAAAGAAAAATAGTAAATAAGAACTAATTCTATATATTCTTAGTCTACTCTACGTTTTAAATCTAATCATAAAATTTATTGACTTTCAACTAAAAGTTAACATTTTCTTTTACTGTGATAAATTAACTAGAATTTACACAATAAATTACGATCAACCAATCTAACCGTGTCATTTATTTATGCAATCCTGGCTGAGAAATATTTATGAATACTAACAAAAATTGATTTATGGATCATGAAAAGTAAAACATTATTTAAATTGTAAGCAAAAACAAATTTTTATTCGTAATTTTTAAATGAATAAAATAATTTAAAAGTGAATTATTCCTACTGTTTTTTTCTTTTTGAAAAACGGCGTGTTTTATTGTTTGATGTGAATACTTATCGGTTATAAAGACTACTTGTTCGTGACTTGATTTCCTAGCTGTCACTAAGACCTGCATTGGAGATTTTTATCCAATATGATAAATTCACCGAATAATGAAGAAAAATTTGAATATATATACATTTATTTAAAAAAAAGAGTAATTTGTTACTATGATTCTAGCATCTTAGAATTGATTAAATATTCAGTTACAAATGGAATAATGTAACATTAAATTCGAATTAAATGTTGTTAATAAGTTGTCGATATTTAAATGTACAATAACTTATTTCTAATATTAGTAAATGTTTCATAAGCCATAATACACAATGAATACTGTATGAAATAAGCCAGAATTAAGATTAATTTCCAATTAAATTTAATTCTGTCTTACTTAGGCTTAATTTTTAATTTTGACTTCATGGTTCTAATATTCAATAAGGACCTCAAAAAATCTATTCCATTTCATATAATTTTTTTGAAATAAGAATAAAATGTAATGTTTATAATTATAAGCTTATATTTTAAATATGAAACTTTATTACTGTATGCGATTACTGTTCTATTCCGAAGCTGTATCCGATAAGTAGTTAAGATGCTTATTTCATCACTTCTTTGGTATTGAAGTAAAATGTGTGTTACATAAATAGGAATATAAACATTAAGTGTTATTTTAATAAAGAAGTTTTACTTACATTTTTCTGTGTCAACCTTAATCCTCAAACTCAGCAACAATTTTGCTATTTGCAATTTTTCATACTTATTATCATTCGATAATGAAAGTGTTTAGTAAAAAATAAACAGTTTTAAAAGACTAAAAAAAAGTATTTAATAAAAATACTTTTAAACAACTCTATTCATACGGAGATTTTAAGTGTAAAAGAAAACAGAGATTCAAAATAAATTGAAACATTTTATCAAAACTTTTTGCGAAAGATATAAATAAGTGAAAATTTTAAATTATGATAAGCAAATACTTTGAAAAATAGCATTGATAATCTACAAGAAAATTTAACGTGTAAATGAAATGCTACTTATAATTAAATCATAAATAGCTACTGTGAATATTTTAAGTTTGATTGAATTAATAACTGAATAAGATGTTTCTGTTGTTAGTTTTTTTCTTCAAATACAAAATCAATATATGATCTCTGTAGGAAAATTATGTTTGTAGATAAAACTAAATATACCTTCTAAATCATAACGATAAACAAATAATTTGTCAGAAACCATTAATAAGTACGATATGACTTATGATTTACTATACGCAATTTAGATATTATTTACTTAAAATTTATACTTAATTTAGAGAATTATTCTCTGATTATCATAACAAATTTTACTTAAAAATGAATTTTCAAAATTTTGGATTCTTCCTATTCGCCGACGCAAATCTGATCGCACCAACCATTTTGACGATAACATATGGAACAAAAATTTAGTAACTTTTAGATGTAACATCTTTTATTTAAACTAGTATGTATTTTTACATTGTTCTGTTAAAGGTGAAATGTTTAAAACGTGATGGTGAAAATTTGCCTGGTTGATATTTGAGCAGAGCTTACTATCATTTAATGACTTCATTGCTTAGTCCGGCGAAATGGAAAAGTACCGTATATTTTTTTAAAAAAAGACAAAAAACTATGAATAAATCAAAACATGTGTTTCTTTTATGGTATTTTCAAATAAAAATATTCATCCATGATATCTTTTCTCTCTTTATCAAATTTAGCTAAATCCTATAACTTGAAGCACCTATCCTATTGAACCAAATCTGTAGATTCTGTGCCAGAACAGATTGGAATGGATGATATTCGATATACATGTGAATTATCTACAATTCTGGGATGAAATTCTTGGCTACAATTCTGAGATTCCCCCATGTACGAGTTAATTTGAGTAGAGCTTTTTGTAAATCATTGAATTTTATAATTTTTTTTAAATTAAAAGTGATTTCTTTAAATTTGAGTTTTCGTGTTATTTGAAATTTAAAGCTAACTTTATTGGTGAATTATATTTATTTTAGTTTGAAAATTTAATTTAGAATTATCTTTTAAATACTTATTCGGAATACGTGTTCGAAATCCAGAATGTTATATTATGATTGACCATGTAATTATATATCGCGGAAAATCCATTCCAGGTGATAGGATTTTACCTAAGTATGGCAAGGGGTTACAATTGGAATTAAATATATATATATTTATATAATGAGTGGATTTGAGTGCTTCATTATTATTTCCTTCAACTCTAAGATAACGTTTAAAAATTTCGCATGGTACCAAATTTAATAGTAAAATAGCAGTGCTGCCTTTCAACATTGATTTCATATGTGTCTAATCTTATTTGTATTCAATATTTGTCCTACTTACTATAGTCTAAGTGATTTTATATACCAAAATTACTTTGAATCTTATATTAAAGACTGTTTTACCTACATAAATTCATTTCAATTTCATTTATGAAAATTTTTATTCCTAATGTCGTTGGTATAATTATTTTATTCCTTATATTATTAGCTACACGAAATTTTAAATAACAATATTAATTCTAAACATAATCAATTCTTAAAATAATGCAAGTTTATAAAAAATTAGTGTTTTTTTTTTTTTTTTTAATTATTATTATTTAAGTAAAAAAATTTTCACAAGTTTTATCAATAATGTACAACTACAAGTACATTCCTGTGGTTAGTTATTCATGACACAGAAAGAAATTTACATGAATTAAGAACATAGACTAAGAAATAGAATTAGAACGTAATTAAGAGTATATCTTGATTTTCAAAGTGACCGGGATGAATCATGTAAAAATTATTTAAAAAACAAATTATTTAAAAATACAGCCGAAAACTGAATATAGACTTTCACTTACGGTTTGTATTCGAGCCGCGTGAAATAATAATTTTTTTTTTCTCATTTAAACTTTGTAAAAAAATGGTTGACAAATTTTAATTCACCGAGGAGTGAGGAAGATGCCATTTCGTTTTTCCAGAAAAAAAAGATGTATTTCCTCGCAATAGAATATGAGTAAATGAACACGAAAGGAAACTAAATGTAAAGGAAATTATGTAGAAGTGCAATGTAAAAAGCTGTCAACAAAAAAAAAGAGCCTTCGATCCGACAGTTGGTTTAGTAGTTCCAGAATACCATTCTTAATAGCACTGCGTTTCATGTGCTGCTGAGCAAAGGAATTAACATCTATTAAGTGTTAATTAATAAGAAGCTAAACATTTGTCAAAATGCTACGTTTCACTGGAACAATCATATGAAAGAGGTTTGTTCTCTAGATTTATTTCGAAAAACCCAAAGGACGAATTGGTGGTTCTGGAAAAATAGTCGAAATTGACGAAAGCTTGTATCTGAGCAGAAAATACCCCTCTGGCAGAGTACTTCCACAACAATGGATATGAGGAGGGTTATACAATGAAAATGGTGAGTATTTTCTTGTTCAGGTTCAGAAGCAAACACACTAATACCAACGATTGTAAACTATGAAATGGGAGGATAGACAATTTATTCAGATTGTTGGCTAGTTTGAAAAGGCTGGTTACAGACATTTAATGATGAATCATACTTTTAATTTTGTTGATTCAATAACGGGTGTTCACACTCAAAATATGGGAAGATTGTGAGGCTCAATCAAATGGAAAAACAAAAGCAAAGAGGTATATAGCTCGTCATCATCAAGAGTCTTATCTTGCAGAATTCATGAGGTGAAAATCGTATGGAAAAAAACAAGTCATTTGATTTCATGTTGAAAACAATCTCTGAGATATGGAAACCACAAATAATATGCGAGTGACTGTAGCTTGGCGAGATAAACTTGTTGTCGTTTTCATCATGGTTCGCAATGGAGATGAAAATGTACCTAATTTAAGTTTTGTTAATATAGACATTGTTGCTTTTGTCTCATATGAATGTGGTATATGTTTACTTGAGAATGTAAACTCATATGAAAGATTAAATATCTTTACATTAACGACAACAATAGAATACATGGTACTATTCCATTTTCCCGGCACAAATCTCACCATGTTGACATTTTTGCCAACAGTTCTCAGGAAACAGATGAAAAATAGTATCTGTTAAAGTTGAAAAAAAATTTGTCTTATATAATAAGACAACTATTTTATCATTTTTAAATATTTGTAAAAGTTAAAAAGTTAATAAAAATCGATAAAAGCAATTTGTAATACTTTGTTTTACTTGGTAATAACATTTGGTGACATTATCATCGACCAGAGAAATGGAAGAGTACTGAATCATTATGTATATATTAATATGCCTCTAGTTTCTTTCATTAAAAATCTTGAAATAATTGTAAATATTGTAAAATATCCATCAAATATTTATGTATTAACAAGATCATTACGTATAATTTGGAAATATTTTCAAAATACAAATATCTAGTAATAATAGTTAGAAATAAATAATTATTTCTTGTGATACAAGCATCCGAGCTTTAACCTTCATTTTTCGACAGTCAAATTTTAGAAATTGCTATGCTTGGCTCTTTTACTACAAAAGGAGTTCAAACTATTGCATAACTAAAGATCAATCAAATAACTTTTTGTTATATTTATTAGCAATATTAGTTACCTTAAGGATTTTTTTTTTTTAATATAAGTGATTAATTTACATTTCCCAAGAAAGAATGCGAGGAATTCTCAAAATATATAATATGTCACCAAATATTATATTTCAAAGTTTTAATAAGCGCCACTATATTGTTATCCTAAATCCACATCCTATTGCAAACATAACAGTTGAAAATTTTGAATTGCTTACAAATAAAATTTCTTGAATATTTAAAACTGAGAAATGTTTTGCATTTATTTTTTTGATATTATATATGGCATTGCAAATGATTCTAAGCTTTCAGATACAGATTAATTTTTCACATTTTGTATACACGCAAAGGTTAAATCGTCCGAAATCTATGACTTAAAGTGGATTCTGGACCACAACATGTATCCATATTTAAAGTAATAGTTGAATCCACAAACTTTTACTCAGAAAGCCAGAACACTGACTATTTAGCTGCCATTTCGGTATAAATTTCCTTTGATAATTAACATGAGGTGTTAGAAACAATAATTCTGTAAAAAGATTTAACATCGACCGATGTTAAACATATGATTTAAATCAAATTAAAACAACTGTATTTAATTTAAAATATAAAATTTTATAAAATGTTGGCAAAAAAACTTAAAATTCTCCTATATCTAAGTAATTTTTTTAAATTTTTAAAATCATAGAAAAAGCTTCAAAGTTAAAATAAATAAATAAATGACATCTGAAACTACATACCATCTGCAGCATCGCTGGCATTTCCATTTTCAGGACGATATATAACACTTCGACAGGGTGAATCAATATTTTTCCTATTTTGTTTCTCCATCGTAAATAAGTAAATCCATCAGTATAAAAAACTCGGAGTTCAGCCAAAGTCGTTTAAGTTTCGCAAATGTTAGACGGAGATTTGAATATCAAACAACTTAAGAATAATTATTCAAAAATCTACATCGCGCATACCTATACAGTGCATTGTCTCGAATTCAAAACAAAAGCGGTCATTCTTTAGGAAACACGATTTATGCAGTTATAGAAACAAAGCAGGTAAATATAAAAGATTATGCCAAGCCATCTTTATATTTCCATTCACTTAATAATGGACGTTTTACTCAACACTCATTTTATACGATAAACTTTTTAGATGATTTTATGTTAGGTGCGCTAAAATGCTTTCGGGAAAGCATATTCAGGTGAATGCATTAATTAGTCATAAAGTTATATTTTAAACCACTTCTAAGAAAAAATGATTAATATAAATTAAGATTTAAACAGAAATTAAATTGAGAAAATGTTATCATACATTTGTGATAATGTTACAAAAGGCTTTCTGTGAAGAATACCGCAAAAATGTGGTTTTTAAATTTCACAGCAACAGAAATTCATTTTAATGGTTGCCTTAGGAAAAAGTGATTACCTTGGTTAAACTATATTATTCACTTCCGGTATTATTTCTTAACTTTTATACACGAAAAAAAACTCTCAAAATATTTTCTATTAAGTTGCATCATAAAAATTTAAATAATATCAAAAGTAAAAAAAAATTACTGTTGAAAGGGAAATTACCTAAAATAGTTACTTTCTTTTTTAAGTTTCTCTTTTAAAATTTTGAAAACTCACTTTAAGATCAAAAGTATGAATAAAATGTTTTTTTTAGAATAATATCGTTATTTCATGTATATGTCAGTATATCAGAGACATAAATATGTAATGAATATTTTTGTCATAATATATAGAGATAGATAGATATATTATTATGTTTATAATACAATATTACTGTATATAGTAACTTAGATATATAAAATAATGGAGTGTTTTCCTTTAGACATAAAATGTATAGATTTGCATGAGAGTTTAATTTTTGATTGGAAAAATATATTTAAAATCTTTATTTCCTTAACATTCCAAATTTCCATTTTAAAAAAAAGGGGGGGGAGAAAATTAAAACTTGCCATTTTTTCCCCCACCAAATAAATTTAGTTTACACTTGTTACATGGATTGTAATTTTTTTAAACAAAAAGTGTTGAAATCTTTTTTTTTATTCACGAACATTTTTTTTTTACAAACAACTGATAGTGATATTTCACTTGAATCCTTGCACTTTAAAACAATATATTAATATTTTATTCATTTTTGTGAACAAATTTTTAACTTTAATTAAATTATTTTTTTAATCGAAATAAATTTATAAATATTATTATCACCGAAATAAACTTACAAGAATTCTGAAATGTTTAATGTTCACGCAAATTTTTGTTGCTCTTGCAAATGCAGTCTGATGAATCTACATAAATTAACTGATTTATCTAAATTAAATTAGTTTAACGCATTTAATTCGCTTAAACAATTAAAAATATAGCTCGATAAATAGAAACAATTAATCTTTTAAAATTTTGTACTTATTTCAATTAACCATGCAGTAATGGAGGCTTTTAATAAAAACGTTAAAAATGTTACACTTTTTTTTATCATATGATTTTAAAATAATTTGTATGAAATATTATTTTAAAGGAAAATAATATTTCAAACAAATTATTTTAAAATCATAAGATCTAAGTTTTATTTGCTTAACATTCCTCGTCACTATTTAAAATTCCTATCGAAAAAAAAGCAAAAATAAATTTCAACTGCAAAAAAGTTTCTCATTTCTATTGCTAAATAATTTAAATGTGCATAAATATGCTTAATATAATTATCTTTATATAAATTAAGATAATCAGTTGTGGTTCTGTTGTATTTTCGATTATTCACCTATTTCTCTGTCTCGCGACTTATCGCTATTGAATTATTTTATGAATATTGGCGCTGACTGTTGCTGTTTGCCGTAGATTTCCCTATTTGTGAAAGGCTATTCCAAATAGTGGAATTTTATGAATAAAAATTAATTTATAGTTTGTTTGGTGATGCGAAAAAAAATTTGTCAACCACCCACCAATTAGGAATTCAAAAGAATGGCGAAATACTAGATATTTTAATTTCTAATAAATTCAGACAAAAGATTATGATGTTTAGATCTTGTAAGCTATCTTAAATATTGATAACTGGCCCTGTTTTTACTTTTTCATACGATGAAGCCTATGTGAAGAAGTATAGAAAAAAGGCGAAATAATATCAAAAAAGGAGAAAGATAAGCCGGAATTCGTGTGTGCAAAAGTAACTGAAGATATTGGTCATAAAATCTATTTCACAGGGAAAATACAGAAAATACAATACCTACAGAAGACGAATAATTTTTATTTTAAATGAAAAATAAAATTATTTTAGGATTTATCAAGATTGCTATAAATTTTACTCACAATAACAAGTGGATTCAAAAAGGCACTTATTTAATTTTACATAGATTTATCAGTAAAATTACATAAATTCTTTTTTGAATCCTGGATAATATGTAGAGCATATAATAATAAATGAAATGATTTCAAAGATATGATTTTGAAAGTCTTGGATGAATGTTATAAAATATGTTGAACGAAAACAAAATTATTTTTAAAAAACAGTTTATGTTAAGAACTTCTAAATTCACTTATCGGTATTTGGCATGGTTCAGTGATTTTATGATTTTACCACGATTTTAAAAACTTTCTCAATCGATAATAAGAATAAAACAAATTTTATATTGTTTATTTGAAATATACATTAATTTTAATCAGATTTTGGAATTTTTCAGGAAGCTTACGGTATATTATCTTCAAACAAAGCATTGGCTTTTAATTCCTACGACAAACTTCATTTTACAGAGATTTAAGTTTTAAAATTTCTGAGAGACTAATGTCTTTTATTTAATTTTTTTTTTTTTAATTTAATTTTGCTGTTAACATATTGCAAAGCAGTTTTGATTATAAAATAAAATGAACATTTGTTTTAAATAAATATTTGTAACTTATAATTTAAATAAGGCGTTAAAGTTTATATGAGATGGTCTTCAACATCTTCACAAAAGCATAAATTTTAAAAATTTCAAAAGAAAAAATTATAGATGTTTCGTAA
Organism: Latrodectus geometricus; assembly: GCA_026290005.1. Classification (NCBI taxonomy): domain Eukaryota; kingdom Metazoa; phylum Arthropoda; class Arachnida; order Araneae; family Theridiidae; genus Latrodectus; species Latrodectus geometricus. Next base: position 19,195 of record JAPDSC010027531.1, read on the forward strand.
TTATAGATTTATTCAGCAGAGAATTGATAACAATTCTCTGCTGAATAAATTACTTGAAGAGAATGTTAATACAATAAATGGTTAACTGTGTCATAATTATTTTCAAATGTTCTCTATACATTTAACTCTAAAAAAAAGAATGCGATCACTTAAATTTTTGTGTTTCTACTAGATATTCAAATCTATATGGAGAGAATGGAGTAATTTATATGCAAAGTAGCAAGTACTTTATCTTTCAAACAGAGAGGATAAAGTTATCTCCTTTTCTTTTGTCATTTTATTTGTGAATTACCTCATTATATTCATTTATATTTCTGGACACGCGAAATGAAGCATGCGATTCATGAAATTTAATCATGTTGGCGGTGAAGTTCTTTAGCATGACAGCGCAGACACCCATCACGGGAAACTGTTTTGATATTTGAAAACGCTATATACAGGAAAAATAGATTGTGATTTGAAGTACGGCTTTTTATCCCCTATGCTGTTTGACTATGGCTCATAGAAAACATTGAACGTCTTCTTGATTGGGGATAGCGAATTATCCTTGAAAAGAATCAGTGATTGAGTTGTACGAAATCCAGCAACTATAATGTGGATCTGAAATCGGGATGCAGTAAGGAACCACATACTGACCTGACCGATTGCATCGACTCGTAACACCCTATATATAGTAGGTGAATTGTGCATACGGCAGTGACAGATAGCTCAGCCACATCACGAACCATAGTACAAAATTTGACTGTTACGCATCATTCGGTATCCGCTCGTTCACAGCTGAGTAAAATATCCTCAAGAGGTTCATTGCTTCGTTTACACTTGATTTTTAAATGAAGGGTACTGAAGGACGCACATGGACAACAGGATGAAACTTTTACTGAAGAAAAGCTTCTGACCACACCACAATAATCAGATTCGAGTCAAGAGACACCATGGTGAGATTGCTGAAATGTCACGTTATGAATTCTCTACACTAGTTCTACACTGTAGAGAGAGACTGCTTAACTGTTGCGTTATTCATCCCTCTAACACGCATTAACTATACACTAAACTGTCAGAGTTACATCAGTCATATGTTGAAGCTTGTAGTCATCCCATACCTTCAGCGCTTTTGCCATCAACCATATTCGAACAGGATGATGCACGCCCACACGTGGCACAAAAAATTTAAGTTCTTTACCCATTTAATTGAATTGTTTCCTTTGAATGATCTATCACCGTTCAAAAAAGTGGCTTAAACTTGCACAACTAACATGAGATGTAACACCAGCTACTACACCAGATAAACTTCAGCAATATATGAAAGCCCTATGAACTGCTCTAAAACAAGGATTTAAGCTCAGCAAAGTGAAGACTCATTTACCACAGGTAGTAATCGTAAGAGTGACCACAATTTTTTTCATTTAGTTACTGAAGCTCCGTGGTTTGCGATGTGTCCTCAAAAGTCCCATCTGTGGAAGCCAGTGTTCTTCCGTTGGCATGGTATAGATGTGGAGAGGAGGGTACCAGCTCGAGTGTGACCTCGTCACCTGACTGTGGCTCAAAATTACTAGGCTCTTGAAGATGGGAGAGGATCCTAAATATGTTAACCTTAAGGTACAATCCAAGTATTACTTGCACTACTATGTATGTATATCGCAGGGATACATTCAAAGCCTAATTTTATACCAAGACATATGAAAGCGGTTACATTGCATTTACATTTTAACACTTTGACTGCCATGGCTATCATATGTGATATCCAGTGATATTTCCGTTGAGACACTGGCTATCCGATATGATAGCCAGGGTGTTTCAACACTTCAGGCCATGGCTATCAAAGATGTTATCAGTTACATGAAAATCGTATTGGAGTTTGATTTTTGGGCTCCCTATGATGTGTTAGGTATACGTGGTTTGCGCATTGCGTGGTTGCTTTCGTGGTGTGCTCTGGCTATCATTTTTGGTAGCCAGGATGAAAATCTCCCCATGGGTTACAAAAGGAGTCAGATTGAAAAATATTGTTTTTATATATAGTTT
>JAPDSC010027546.1:3461-20789 GCA_026290005.1 Latrodectus geometricus
AAATTAGAATTACTACAGAACCAATATTACTTTCTTTGTCGAGCCTTAGCTTTCAGTAGAAAATATGTAACCAGACATGATGAAAAAATTGCGATTTTAGGGAAGCGGTATTTTCAACGATTCTTTCCCTAATTTTGGCGCTTTTTTCCACAACAAAATGTCGCTTCATGTATACGTCGACTAAAAACGAATAGGATAAGGTGTTGAAAGCTTGAAAATTCCTTTTGCTTTTGAATTTATTAAATATTGAAGTCTGTATTCCCCTTTCAAACCCATTTTAATGCACTTTCAATCGCCTGCTTATTAGCAAATCGCTTATTGCTTAAATTTATAATATCACGGGATAAGCAACTTAACAGTGATTTCATAGAAGCATTGTTTATGCTGCTTAAGTTAATTAGTAAAGTTTTAATCAAACTTTCGAATTGAAACATATTTTTATCTTGAGTTAAATTGAGAGAAACATCTTATAAAAAGTAATTTCCGTTCTTTTTAATTATTCTCAATTTAGTTCTTATCCCTGTAAAAAAAATCAGAAAAGTGGAAGTAGTACTTATAAGAATTTAATTTTTAATAATCATTTCATTAACATAAAACATTTCATCGTTAATTATCATGAATTTTTGATTGGTTGGGTAGGCTCTTATTAGTTTTGTTGAGATGTTCAATTTTTTCAGCCAATATATATATATATATATTCTAAATTTTATCAAAAAATAATAGAACATTTTAATCTATTTTTATCTATAATCTAAATAAAAAAATAAGTAATAAAATATTTGTTAAGTTTTCACGTTTAAGATATGCAAATAAAATTTTAAAAAAACATCATTAATAAAATTCTTTAAGGTTACTGACAACATCTATGTCATTAAAACACCCCTATTTATTTATACTATCTAATATGGAAAACTCAGTACATTATGATTTAAAAAAATATGTTGTCGCGAAGAAAAATAATAATGTTATTACTCTAGATAACGAGTAATTTTAATTGTTTTCTTTGGTAAAATGATGTTGACATATACGTCAGGCAAATTATAAATTAAGGTTATTTGCAGCACATATAAATTAATGATTTCTAAGACTTTTAGCTCTGTTTCATAACAAACGTATGCAATAACAATAATTATCGCTATATTAAAAAGATACGTTGTATTTACAAAAAATAAAAATTTGGACAAAAGTAATTCTTCATTTAGGTAAAACAAAAGAGCAAATGAAATTATGAAATAATCAACAAGAAATGTAATCGTTCCTTCTGCATACACAAGTTGCGTTTCATCTAAAAAAGATGATCACAGCATTTCTATTTTTTCCAGTCGATGACTTGTTTTTCAAACTTCTCAACTTTTTAACAAAGGGTGCTTGATAATCTTACTATTTAGAAAATCTTGATTCCATCGATATATTAAACAATTCAGTAATTAATCATAGTGACAATCAATTTTTTCAATATTTAAAGAAAGGATTTTTAATACATTAAAGTATAAAAAATGATAATGTAAAAATTATTCTAATTAAAGTAACTTCAAAAAAGCAATTTTTTTTATTTTTTTATTTTTATTTTTTTTTTACACAATTTATGTAAAATAAATAAATAGCCTAAAATAATGGATATGAATGGATTCAACTAGATAAAAATTTGGAAATTATTTAACAGTTGAAAAAATCTAGACTATAATTTTAAAGAAAAGAAAAGCTGAGTTTTATATGAAAAGTTTTGCATTTTGAAATCAATGAAAATCTATAGTCAAAAGATTAATTTAAAGACACTTAAATTTTGGTAGAAAGTGGAGAAGATTTGGAAGACCTAACAGTTCTCTTCAATTAAATGATTGAAAAGATTAAGTCCTATGTGTGTCTTGATAACTTAAAAAATTCGAAAATAAGATAAAATCATTTTTCGATATTTATATTGGATTCGAAAATTTCAAAAATTTGATACATCTGAAAAATGAATGATTGTTGAAGTTTTAAAAAAGTCAGCTTATTTAATTAAGATAGTTATTTAAATACTATTATTTCATTTACAGAAAAATGAAATAAACCTAGAATGCTCGGTGATATTAAAGAAAATCAGTTAAGCGATTATAAATATCACGCTCTGTGTTCTCAAGTCATTGTTTTTTTTCCCTTAGATTTAATTTAGAGTATGATTAAATTAAATCATTTCAAAACTTATTATATTTGTTTTTTTTAAAAGTACATCACAGTTAAATTCCTTAACACATCTATCATATTTAACTGATTATTTATTTAAAATCAGTATTTTTTAAAATTTTTGTAATAAAATTTTATTATGTGAAGCCAAAGAAAATACACTGCACACACAAGTTTAAAAAAATTAAAAGAACTTTTTTCAAGTTTTCTATTCCTTAATGGTTGGAACACTACACTTCAGAGTGAAAGGTTCGATTCCAGCTGTTGTTGTATAATGGAGTTCATATTTAACTTCTCCATGCAAACTTTCACCGTGAATGTTTGGGAATGTTCAGTACTTCCTTTATTTCGAAACGTAAATATGACCCGCTAGATATGAGAAATCCTTTACGAAGACAACTTACATGGTGGACATAAAAATGTTTTAGAACAGGATTAAGCCACCAGGTTGTTAATTACATGGTATCACATGTACTTTGTAAGGTAACAGTAATTAGTGGTAAAATTCTCCTTCCACCATGAATATATTTTAATATATATATTTAATATAAAAAATTATTTATTAATAAAAGCTATTTTAATAGAATATAGAACAGAAAATTTCTTTAATCATATAAAGTATTAAGTTTAAAATTTATTAAAAATTTGTTTAAAACTTTGTGTTTGATACGAAAAAAATACCAGTGACATTTTAAGTATAAATTTTTAATCAACAAATCAAAAGTAATCCAATATAGGCGAAATGATGGTCTTCAAATTAAAAACTGATACTCAAAATGCAAAGTTCAGATTAAAATTTTGTGTAATTTTTTATTTAAACCAAATAGAGTATTTTACAGCATTTATATTAGAACTCCAAAATGTTTGGTTCAATAAATATTTACAATGAAACAACAAAAAAATGTAAAAGATCAGAAAATATTTTAAAATTGGTAAGTGTACTTATTTTGGTTTTCTGCCATTTGGAAAGCCATTTTTTCTAAAAGAAAAGAAAACTATTCTAAGACTTTCTGATATATTTCCTTATAATAATTTCATTGAACACTTTTCTAAAATAATGAATGTCTGTGAACTACTATACATAATATAGTTCTCTAATCTAAAAAGTAACATGTTTCAAGCCTTTTGGGTAGAAATTTTTCTTACCAAATAATGAACACTTATAAGCACACGAGTTAAATCTTTAGAAGATTATGAATTAATTAGTTTAAATAAACATTTTTTATTATATATTAATGTGATCACAAAATATGAATGTCAATTACAGCATCAATCAATTTTTCATTTAGTTTGTCAAATTCTTACTTATAATCTTCAGCGTTTCATTTTCGTTAACCTTTTTTTATTGGAATAAATGAAATATACATTAGATAAGATAAAGAGCTAATATTGTACAAAAATTCACATTAAAAACACAAGCTTTTCAATCTTCTTTATTTTTCTTTTCTCCGTTTTTAAAGGTATTTTTCTTTTCTCCGTTTTTAGATGAATTTTTCTTTTCTCTGTTTTTCAGTTATACATCTGTCATTAATTTGAAAGGAATAAAGTTAGTGGATCTATTGATAGTGATACTGATAATATTTGTTGGATGTTTAGACCAAACTTATTCAATGGATCAACTATAGACACTTTTGCGTGTACTGGAGAAAAGAGATTCATATTTTATCTCAATATGATCATTGGCTCTGGTCACAACTACTGCATTCTATAAGTGTATTTCTTCATCTTTAAAGTAATGAACTGAAAACAGCCTCCATATCAAACATAATTTATTCAGAATATTCGATTGCAATTCGTTGAATTTTGAACTTTACTATAAGCTTTATCTATTATTAGTTTTCGATTACATAAAATCAGACGAATTTTCTCAAAGCATAAACCACTGTCAATAGATGGTGGAGCCTCGTATTTTTTATAATTGGTGTAAAATTAAATCAATATGGTATGTGCTTAATATATAATCTTTTATAATCACATACAATAGACCTCTTATTCTTCAATTTTATTACAGAAAATACATTTAACATAGTTTTACGACATAATTTGGTGGATTTTCATTTTATCATTGGAATTGTTTTTTTCAATAAATCTTCAGTAATGTATTTCTGCGTGAATACCATGATAATTTTTTAATTCCATCATTTCTGGTACAATGACGAGTCCTTCTCTACTATGATCGAAAAGTGGAAATCTCTTTTCTACACTTTTTAAGTCTTCAGAATTCTTCAAATTAAACAGAAATCGGAAAAATTTTAAATAAGCTTGCTTAGCAATCTAAATAGTTCCTACATTTTTCTGGAACATGGGAAATTTAAATCTAAAGTTAAAAAAATATTCCACTACCCCTAAATGGTCAAGTATATTAAAAGAATATGTTACTTTAATAATTAATTTACCGATAATCGACATTTCATACATGCATTGAGTGTTTCATAAAAAATTATAATAAATGTATTTTATAAAATAAAATCATGCATATTCAAAAAAATATGATTTAATTGTTGGCAAAATAGGATTTAATTGTTGGAATTAATTGTTGTGGGCAATTACTCATCTATTAATCTGATTATAGATATATGATCCAACATAGGTAATCTGCATTCTTATGATAACGGTGTCATTCATTGATGCAGTAATTAATTTCTTAATCCTTGTCATTTGTCATATTATTTTTATAATAACTAATCAATGACAATAAATCATTTAGTATATTTATGTGTGAATCAATCACATTAACTCTTAGATCGATTAATATTTTTTCTACATTGAATAATATAAAAACTGACATTATCAACGATAGATTTATTTTTCTTTTGATTCATTTATTTTTTGCTTTTAAAACCCCTTCTGATTAATCCAGTTTTAGCATCGTATCTGCTCTTACTTTAACTCTTAGGGAATAAATAGTTTTTTTTTACAGCCTATGGAAACTAGTGTTTTGTTTGTTTAGATTGAAATTTAAGATTATTTACTTCGAAGAATGATTTTCACGAGTTATGAATACAAATAGCATTCTCATCCTAATTGAGATGTTTTCACTATCCCAAACACATGTAATATTTTGTTTGGAAATTTAAAATTCCATGAAATTTACCAGCAAATATCAAATTCAACAGCATTTAGATTTTTTTTTAAATTTTACAAAATCTGACAATAATATTCAAGTTAATAGCTGCAAGAAAAACCGAAGTTATAACAGTAAAATTTATTTGGTCAATAACTCCTTGTGAAGAGATCAAACGAGTGAAATTATAGACTCGTGTGAAGTGTAAATGATAATGAAATATGCAGTTAATGAAGATAACATTGTTGTCAAGTAACCACTAACATACACATCTGCATGGAATCTAAGACACTTTGGGTGCATCCTTGGGTGTATCAGTTTAGGAAGCATCTACATTTTTCAAAGTTAATTTGGTGTGGCCATGGGTGATGTACCCCAGGTAAGCTAAGGAATCAATTCAATCTGATGGATCAAGTAGAATTGTTAAATATTGTCTAACATAACAGGAGTGGCTGCGCATCACCCTGATGGACAATGGCTGATGCCAAGTGCTGAAACTATGGGATGACCACGGATTTAAATTAATTTTTTATTTATACAGTTTTACACAAGCGGGTTCAGATTTACTGTACGGTCGCTAATGGCACAATTCTAACCGATCACAGGTCACCAATGAAAAATCCGGGATTCTGACAAAATAGAAACTGATCAATGAAAAATGGAATATTCTGTTTATTTTCAGACCTCGCTTATGAAAATTGGGGAGGTTGGTGATTTTTTGAAAAAGTCGCCAAAAACGACCATACAGTAAATGTTTACCCACAAGCGTTTAAATTATTATATTTCCAATACTTTTTACAAAATTATGTAATTATTAATAAACATTCATTAAATGATTTCTTATTGTTTATTTTAATATAATTTCATCATATAAATGTATTGAAATTTTTTTCCTCTAGCTATATCATAATTATTTAATTTTGAGCAGGTTTTCTTATGAGTAAATCTAATTAGATTTCTTCCCAAATAATAACATTTTATTTGCAAGATCTGTGAGCATGGCATTTCACTTGAATGCATGTTATCTGTAACATTTCATTTTAATGAAAAGCAACATTCAACAGGTATTTTGATCAGAGCCGGCGCTAGCAGCTTCGCCGCCCCGGGCAAAGAGGTAAAATGCCGCCCCTTTATAACAAAAATTAAAAGAGATAACCTAAGCCCTTTCCATGAGTAATGGTAAAATAAAACGAGTAAAAAATTGCAATCATCAGCAATGTTGAAGTTTTGATACGTTTCGACAAATTAAGACACACTGTTAAAAATTCTATTATAGTGTCCCTTTGATTAAATTATAAAAAAATTATTTCTTTAAGTTTTAAGCTATTTTTAAGTGGGAATTTCTTATGCTTGTGAGTTTTCTTGCATTTCAATTATTTTGACATTTCAAACAGTTAAAAGTTCATACATTATTAATATATACAGGGTGTTTATTAAACATACGCCAAAAATTCAAGGGTTTGTTCCCTTGACTATTCTAAGAATATTTTGTCCTTTGATAATTTTTGTGAACTCGCTTTGTTTCGAAGATACAGGGTGAACATAGTTTTCGTCAAATCCATTTTTATAATTTTTAAAATCATTAAATTTCTTGCATTCTTATTCTAGCTGGAGGCCATTACTTTCAACAGTTCTTGTAGATTAAAAAACTTTACCTGTAATTTTTGGTAATAAATAGTTGTTATAATGTCAAAAATTTTATTCGGCCTGCATCTTCGAAACAAATTTTTTCTGTATGTTTAAAAAACACCCTGTATATATAAAGGTCGTTAGGGGTTTGATTCCAAATATTTTAATGCATAAAAATATGATTCATTCTAAACAAAACAGTTTAGCATATCATGGGTCAAAACTCAATTATTTTAGAAAGAGAAAATGCTTAAAAGTTTGAGAAATTTAATTTTATTGCCAATTTGCCACCCCGGGCAAGGGCCCGGCTTGCCCACCCCTAGCGCCGGCCCTGTTTTGATTCTTTCCCAATAATAAAAAAATAATTTATTAATATAATTTCTTAAAATTTAAATTTTCTGATAAATTATAAAATTTAAATTTAAAAAAAATGCAGAACTTTTCTATTTTCAATTTTAAACTGATAGGACAAACATAATTCAGTACAGCTAAGAAAAAAGTATATGTTGTTGTATAAGGCAAATACAGTAACTTAACACCAATAGTAAAATGGTTGTATGCTAAAAATCTTTATTTCATGTTTCTATTTTAGAAAAATAACATCGAAAACATGCATAACAAAGTCGTGGCATCAGAACTACAAGACAGACAAGAAACAGTTATCTATGGTCATTTTATTTTAATTTTTCAAGAAAAACGTGCAAAATAAATGTAGTTAAAAGTTATTATTCCAGGAGAAAAAAGTTCAATTTGCAAAACAATCCAAGTGTATTATTAAATTAAGTGTAATTGTTATTTAATAGCAAGAAAAATGAAAATTCATACATAACTGGAAAATGCTTTGCAAAAGCTATTGCTAAACCTCTAATGAAATTTTGAAATTAAATAATTTTTTTAATGTTTTCGAATAATGTCTTTTTTTTTAAGAGTCAAAAAAATCTCGAATATACAATATTGCGTTCAATTTTTACTATGAACTACAGTAAAGTTAAACTGTTATATGTTTCATGTAACTATAATAGAAATAATTTCTTTAAGTAAAATCCAACAATTGTTAAATTCAAAGACATATAATGAGTCAAAATGGAAAGTAAGCTTATAGAAAAATGTCTTGGGAAATGAATTGAAGTTCCGAAATAAGAGAAATCTAGCCATTTTGTTAACTGAGATATACTTTTTTTCTAACGACGAGCACTGAGTGATTAACCCTTCGCCACAACAAGGCCGGAAACTGTTACTCATCTAGTGTTACCCGGTGAGCACCTTTGAACCTTGTCAGGGAAGCGAGGTGAATTGTTCACGTTCACCACCACAAACCCGTTTATAAGGTGGATCACATTCATCCATCATCTCAGAAGAAAGGACAAAAATACAGAGAGAGAAAGTAAACGTAAATGCCGCCCGAACCGGGATTCAAACACGGGACCAACAGCCTAGGACAAAGATACTGTTCAGCTATTGAGGGACTGTTAGTTGAGCTCAGTAGTGGTTATTTTTAATGAAATTAAGCAGAAGGGAATTATATATCGGACAGCATCTCAAAAAAAGTCTATGCAATCAATCTGATCACCAACCAGGAAAAATAGTTTTATGTGAAAATAAATTTAATAATTTAATCCTATGAGAACCGAAACGTTACTGTTTCGTTTCCGAAGCCGTCGTCTAAATCATCAAAAAATGTCCTATAAATTGGTAATTTTTTTTACTCATAAAAACATTTCATTATTTAATGTATTATCCCCGTAGGAGACAATGCTTTGACTTTATCATGCCAAAAGAGTTATATAAGATTTCTCGAATAAGTTAGAGAGCTTCTATATTTTTTTAATGCAAGCATTTTCCCTTAATACTTGTACAATGAAATATTGCATGTACAATGAAACGTTACATGTGCAATTATATGTACAATGAAATATTAATACATATCCTGAGCAAACCCCGGTCAAACTTAATTAACACATAATGAAAATGTCTAATCTTCTTCCCAAGCTATACAGCCTGTCACAAGCCAAGATTGTTGATAAAAGTTTAATTTATCAGGAACCATCTGCAATTATTCTCCAACGATTGAATCCAATTTCCTGAGCATTTAATCAACCGTATCAATCCATCTGGTGTTTGGTCTATCTTGTTTCATTTTCTCGTAAATTTTTTAAATGACTTATTTGTTGGGTTTAAACCATTATATCTATAAATATGTCCCACTCACTTTAATTGATAAATCTTTATTGTTTTCACAACATTTTATTATTCGAGTTCGGAATAAGCTTAATTATAATGGATTCTCCATACATTATTTTAACAGTTACAAATATTTTTCTTGTATTTTTTTTTCAAATGCTAATAATTTATTTCTCCCAGTTTTTTTCATTGTCCAGCTTTTCCTTCCATATCTAATCAATTGTTTTATTAATGTTTCATAAAATTTAATCTTGATTTTAAAGCTTAAATGTTCTTTTTAATACTGCTTTTTCAGCACATAACATTTTTTGCCAAATTTAATCTGTTTCTAATATCAATTTTAATATCATTATTATTTGTCATAATCAAGCCCAGATATTTGAATTGTTCAATGTTTTTACACACAAAATTGTAACCCTAATTATCATTTGATGTACTCAAATCTTTAATGATTTACTGTCATAAACTTTGTTTTTCCGATGTCTAATCCAATATTTTTAAATGATGTTTCAAGAGCGATAAAAGCTTCACCTATTGCATTCAATGTCAATTACATCAATGAGATCAGCATAAGCTAAAATTTGTAAGGAGTTTTGAAAAAATATCGATAAAAAACTGTAAGACATACTTTTATCTAACGATGATAAATAATACTTAAAATTTTGTTGATATAAAAATAAAATTAAAAAACCCTTAATTATTTTTAAACAATAAATAAGAATAACAAATAGCGGGTTGTGCTTTGTTAAAAGCTATTCGTAAAGAATTTATTGAAGAATAACTGAATTCATATACTGAAATTTTATTACTGTACTTATATTTTAAAAAATTATAACGCCTGTGAGATAATGTATTAAACGCATTTAATAACAAATACTGTTTAATATTATCATTTAATATTTCGGGACAAATTGATATACAATTGAAAACATACAGCAAAGTATCAAAAGAAAAATGAAGAAATTAACTTTTCATAGAAATGAGAATAAATAAGTTATATTTTATTTCAAATATTTATCAACATTAACTTGTATTATTATACTTACATTTTCACATAAGATTTGCTAAGCTATATTTTCACAGTCTGTCATTTAAATAATAAATAAATTAATTGAAACAAATTTTACAAAAAACTAATTGAATATTTAGCAATTAATTATAGAAATTAAGCTTCTGGGCATGTAATTTACAAGTATATCTCTGAATAGTTTTTGTGTCAGACATTTGCGTGGAAATACGATATTTATTGGGTTGTTCGGAAAGTTATTTCGTTTTATATGAAAATGATAAACGTATAGCGAATAAATATTTTATTGAATTGTATATTTTCAATTCTAGTCCAATACCTTTTACCATTTTTCTGGTCGTAGCATGCTTTCATACCTAGAATGGTTGGTTTTCACTAGCAAAAGACTAATTCAGGAGGGAATAACGAAATGACTTTCCGAACAACCCAATATTATACATTTAAGTTTACCCTATTCAACAGGAAGCAATGATATTTAATGAAATACGCATGTTCATCATATTATATTCGTAGAAGTTAGTATTATACCCTAAGGAATACATGTTCTTTTCAATTTTAAAATATAACTTACAGGATATTACAGTTTAAATAACAATTTGAAAGCTATTCTATAAAAATCTCTGACACCTAGTTCAATAATTCAGATGGGTAATAAAACTAGTTCTTTATTTTCAGAAAAAAAAATGGATGTTAATCCAGAAATTTTGAAGCTTATATGCATTAATCGTTTCAGTACTGAATTATTTGAAGATTTTTATACCCTTGGGACGAGTTTAAATTTTTCGCTATATCGCCGCCGGGTCTAGCGAATATCAACGCTTGCTTGTAAATTCAAATGAAAAAAAAAAAGATTTAAATTTCTGACGATTTAAATAATTGCTGAGAATGATCCAAACTAAGAAATAATATAATAGGCTAAATGACAACTAATTGATATGTATAAAAATACTAAACATAATTTTAACTATTTGAGAAAATAAAAGATTAAAGCTTACACAGAAAAAGCTTTAATACACAGAAACAATACTTTTAAACTTGAAGAATGATTAAAATAGTTTTATCATATTTCAAACGAATTTTTTTTTTATTTTGAATATCATTAACTTAATTGTAAAATACCCAATAATTCTTTTTCTATCAGGAACCTGTTGTAAGACTGAATGGAAGTAACTGTGTATTTTAATTATTCAATGCTCGTAAAGTAACAATAATAAAAACTAATTAGAAGTGTTCACTTCACTTAAAAATAAATAATCTATTTATTAAGTAAAAAATGTACTTATTAAAAGTTAGAAAATAATAAAGACAGAACTTACCAAGAGCAAATACGGTGTAGAGGATTATATATATAGCAAAATAAAATACTATAAAAATTTCAACACAAATATATATTACAAAATGAAAAACAAACTAAAATTTAAAATGAAACTAATATAAAATTTATTAAGGAGAATGAGAAAAAAGTGTAGCAAAGAGCACTGCTGGCGACTAAGTCAAACAAGCAACTGAAGCTAAGAGTTCTGTATGACGAAGGCTCAGCAGACTTCCACCTGTTCTGTATGTTGGAGATTCAAAGTTCAGGCGGATTCAAAGTTCTTTCCAATAAAACTGAAGTTTAATTAGCTTGAATGTATTGTTTTTAAATCACATTTAAAATGCTTGCCAAACTATTGCAGATTGTTTTCTATGAATTCTTATTCAAAAGCGTTTATTAAAATTAAATATCATGGCAGACTAAATAGAGGATATTCTTTATTGATTTATTTTCATTAAAAATAAAATATTCTTGTACAGCTGCAGGACTGTGTTTTCTTGAAATTATTTGACTATGAGTGAGATTTAGTTTTTTAATCTGCACTTCATTAAGCTAAATTAAAAAGTAGCTGAATAATCCTTTATCTTACTTACATTAATCATCAATCTTAATAGGGGGTATGCTAAAATCATATTGAAATCATGTATTCCTACCATATTTGGATTCTAATTTTGATAGAAAATTATGGTTGAATTAGGATTCGTGGGCAAAATATGACAATCAAGTACTAAGCCATCTCTATAGTTTTCCATTCTTTTATTGTTTAGTTAGAAATTAGCTGACAAAATGTACACATAAAGTGATTAGCATATCTATTTTAGAAAACAAATTTTATTACTTAATAATAAACACATACTTTTGTTCAAATATTGATTTTTCTGGTTTATTTTGCTACAATTTGTGAAAAGAACGTTCTCTACTCAGTAATTTTCCTAATCGTCCTTTTGTTTCTATTAAGAATTTTTTACCTTTCTAACTACACAGTTTTTAATGAAAGCTTTTTGTAGATAGTCAGCGGTCTCTTTCCTTGCGCCGGGAAGAAAAATGCCCATTAAATTATTGAAAAATAGGCAAGAAGGAATGGATGACTATCTCTCTTTATCATACGGGTAAGAAACTAATCTTTAACCTTCAAACGGTATTATTTTTCTATACCTTGACTTCCCTAAGCAAGTAATTTGACAGTTTTAACTTGTCGTAATGTTTCCGGATATTGACAACACATTTAAAATATATATTACGTAAGAAAAATGGTAAAAATATGAAAATTATAGCCAAAAAATAACAAAAATGAAAGATAGCCAAAAATATGTTAAATGACTCTAGTCAAGTGTAAAACAAACTTCATAATTTTAGGTTTGCACGAAACTTTTGTGGCCCTAGTTAAAGTGTTCAAATCAAGGTTTTATATATAGGTTTCAATCTTTTATTTTCCGACAAACTTATTAGAAATGTTATGTGAATAAAAATCATTTAAAGTAATAAGATTTTCTTCTTTGCCGAAAAATACATTTAATGATTTCAATTTTAGAATTGAAGATTTAACAATTTTAAAAATTTATTCCATTATGCTGGAAGGTTGCATAAAATATTAGAACGGAAATATTTTAAACAGCGAGAAAAACAGATATTATCGTCAACTTTATTAAATTTCGGTTTTCTATTATGTTAACAAATGCTAACTGTTAAGAAATCTATATGAATTTAGTAGTCATTATATTTATCCACTGAAATTACTTTTATCTAGTATTAAATGTAGAACGGCGCCGCCTGTCTAGTGATTAGCGTGCCTGACTAAACATAGGGAGCTCTTGAGTTCGAATCCCGTCTCGGGTGTGGATGTACTTTCTCTCCTGTCTCGGGCATGGATGTACTTTCTATCCTCTCTCTCCTGTCTCTGTTCTTTTCTTGTATAAATAGGTTGTGAATGGTTGCCTACCCTATAAACGGGTACCTATGACGTGTGTACTGAGGAAATCGGACTCCATACCAAATGCGGTTCAGTTGGAAAAGTGGAGCAGCACACCCTATAGTGCCAGCCTAACTGGCACTAAACAACAATAAGTCATAATGATGGCGTTAATAACCTACGTGTTCATTGTCTTTCGCAATATGTTTTCACAGATAACGAGTATTCGGGAAAACTTCCAAGCACCCACTCCCGATAAACTTGCTTGCAAAAGCGCAATATTTGTTCAACAATGGCAAGGATCGAACCCATAGCACCTGATCTTCAAAGAACAATCAAACCACTAAGAAACGGTCTGAACCCCGGACCAAAACTCTAGTTCCTTCTGAAGACTTGGTTATTCCTAAAGTGGCAGCAGTGTTGTTGATGATGTGTACTAACAACCTTAAAACTTTAGTATTGTATCATTTCCATTATAAATGAATCTTTTAAAAATTAAGATTTCTCAAATCCCTCACTAGTTTTCCTTTCTTCCGAAAATATTTAATATATAAAGTTCTTTCCTTGAGATTTTAGAAAAACAAAAAAATCCTATAAGAGAACTACCAAGTAAAAAGCCTTTTCTTTAAAAATTCTTAGAAAATTAGTTTTAAATTATAAATATTTAAAATTATTTTTCAGACATGAAAGAATAAATTACTGTTTGACTTGAATAGGAAATCGCACTTTCTACTTATGAATAAATTGAAATAAATAAATCAAATTTATAAAAATGTTTAAGACAAAATTTTTTAAAAAATGGAAAAATTGCAAATACTTAATTTTTGAAAAGTGTATTTTTACTTTGAATCTCAAGATATATGTGTTTAGAGCTTAATAATACTTCATAACATTTCATTCATTTCGGAAAAAAGAACAAAATTTTTAGCACAGTTAAGTTCGAACTACTTTAAATTAAAGAACAATATTGTCATTAAATATCTATGCTAGCCATGAAATGGTAAGGAGTATCGGTTGATATATAAATTAGCATAATCTACTAGACTCCTCTAAATAGAAACCTAAAATTTTATCGTTAAAAGCAAGAGGTATTTAAAATTTATTTTTGCATAAAAAAAAGACAGCTATTGTTAGCATTATACATGCATTCTCAAAGTTACTTTTACGTTTATATACATATATTTAGGACAGACAAAAAAAATTATATGAATATATTTGTCGGCCTATAAGACCATTTTCATAAACATTTTTCAACTTTATTGATCACTATAAATTCATTATATAATGTATTTAAAGTGAATTTTAAACTTAAAATAATGCACTATTAACAAAATTTTATTCACAACATCTTTACAAGCTGCAGTTTAATACCTTTAGAAGGTACAGTTTTGTTTGAGGGTACAATCAAAAAAATACGCCGCCTATATCTTATTCATTAATGTAATCTCTCATTTTCTTCTTACATCGTGATGAATCTATGAAATGCAGTAATTTTTTTTTTCGTTCCCATGCTTTTTGGTATAGGCAATCACATATAGTTTGTATGCTCTGTTACAGTAATGCCGACGTTATTTTTGAGCCATAATATGCCAACAAAATTAAGGAAGGTAGAAATTTCTTTTACTTGTAAGTCCTCCCTTAAAATTTACTTGAACTCAGCTGTTATAGTCGAAGGTAGCGCATGCGCATTCACTGAACTCAACATAAATGTAAAATCACACACCGAAACAAAAAAGGTCGCATAATTTCGAATGGAGGAAATTTCTAGAAATGAATGTAATCATTTAAAAACTGAGTGTCCGCGTATAACACGAATCCGTTTTACAGATCTATTTTCCACATAAAAAAGGGTTTATATAAACCCTCAATCAAATCGGGTTTTTTTAAATCACAATTTTTCTGAACAAGAAAATCCTAACCATATTATGTATGCATAATGACACAACTTCAGTCTATGATTATAAAATAATACAGTAGAAGTCCATTAATCCGGCATCCAACAGTCCGGAATGCCCGATAGTCCGGCATCGCTTCGGAAAATTGAAAAAATTTTGGTTTTCTCCCTAAGTATGTCTGTAAAGGAAATAAAAACGCTCGAGACCTATTCGAAAGTTTTCTGAGTGGTTCGAGATCATCCGGAAGCGCTCGGTATTGTTCGGAAACAATTAGCGGCCGGTTAGTCAATAGTAAACGTAACTTTTGAAACTGTTTATAAAAAAAGTGATTTTCGTTCTAACTGTACACAGGGTGACCATGTTTTCAAAACCTAAGCCTAAATAAAGTGACTCAGATGCCGAAATGGAAGAAAAGGAAAAATCAGCTGGGCAGAAGCTGCAGCATCACTAAATAAGTTTATCTCTTTTGCTGAGGCTAGTACAGTGCTTCAGAAATTATTGATTTCCATATCATTAGAAATAAATTTTAAACTAAACGCCAAATGTCAAGAAAACAAAAAGACATTCAGGACTTTTTTAAATCTAAGTGAAATATGTTTTACAGTACGTGTACATACATTATATGAAATGTAAAATAAACTTTGTTGTATGCATTTGCATACTGTATTTGTAGTTTAATTATTAACCTATTGTTCTTATAATTACCGTCCGATAGTCCGGAATTTTCGGTAGACCGGCACCGAGCCGGTCCCGAACGTGCCGGATTATTGGACTTCTACTGTAACCAGGAAGGCAAATATTTTTACAATTAAGCAAAAAAGTATATGTGTAAACATCAGTTCTCCAGATAAGTTGGAGAACTGGATGTTAATTTTAATGGTTTAAATTATGGGATTAAAAAAGCTGCGAAATTCATTGTCACAATTAATAAGACAAAATACTTTAAATTTATTCTTTTGAAAAAATAAAATGAAAAATCCTAAAATGTTTAGCACAAGTTATCAACAAAAATTACCAAACATGAAAGAATTACTTCACATTCTTTATCTGACAACAAAAAAATATATAAGAAAAACTTGTATGAATAAAATTTTACTGATTGAAATTTATTTTTCCATAACAAGCAAAATATCATGTTTCCAGCGCTATTTTTTTTTTTAAAACTACTTTACATTATTTTACACATGTAATCGTAAAAGTTACTAAGATAGTCACAACCATACTCACACTCTCAGCATATATATCTCGCAAAAAAAAAAAAAAGGAATAATCAATTTTAACTTTTGTTTCTTGATTGGAAATATTCATTTTCATTTCGAGTTTTTCTAATAGGGTAGGGCCTGGCGCCTGTTTGATTGTTTAGCGTCGCTGTGTTTAACACTTTGCACATGTTGACTGGCGCGCTTCAGAATACAGATAAAGTGAGAATATAAAAATTGCTGTATCAGTTTTTTGCTACATTCTGAGGCTGTAATTTTCCTGATCTGCCCAGCTTCATTTAATTGAATGTGCAGTTTTTTCTCATTTCTCTTGGTAAAGAATAAATTCCCAGATGCGTAACTCTTATTATATTTTACCTAAATTTGAAATTTTCAGCAAAGAGAGTTTCTTCATCTTAATTAGTATTAATGTTAATTAGTAATTTTCTACATATTTAGATAATTAGACAAACCAGAATGTACCTAAAAATGGCGCATATTTAAATGATACACACAGTGCATTATCTACAAGTAAATGCTTAGAAAACATAACTTTATTTTTTAGTATAAAAACATTAAATTTTTGGGCTTTTAAAATTTTATTTTTTTGGTAAAAAATTTTTTTAAAATTAACAGGCAAAACCAGACGTAGTTTCAAATGCATTACGTGAACGAATAATAATATGAATTTTATAATTTGCACCAGATTTTAGTAGTTTAATAACGTTTTTTAGTAATTTAACAACTTAGTTCGATCACTGCTGAACAACGGAAGACGGATGTTACATTTTGCATGCAATTCTGTCGCTTCGCCGCATTCAAACGGTTAATCACTAATTTTAATTATGATGATCTTGGATATAGCTCTTGATTACCAATTTTAAACAAAAAAAACTATTACAATTCATTAAAATTGTTAAAAATTGAACATTTCTTTTCTACATAA
>JAPDSC010027564.1:0-20928 GCA_026290005.1 Latrodectus geometricus
ATATATATATATATATATATATATATATATATATATATATATATATACCATTATTACATCATCATATATTACATCATCGGTGGAATTATTTCATATATTTTGTTTTAATATTGAAGTTCCATTAGAATTCTTATGAAAATAATAATGAAATTTCTTTTTCAAATAAATTCAAACATAACCTAATTTTATTTATGTTTTTCATTATTAATCGCGCTCGAATTAAATGAACGGATTTAAAGAAAGAAACTTTAACTTAACGATTACAACTGGTTGAAAACATTTTTTGAATCATCAAGAAATTTAAAAATACGCTCAAATTATAATTTATCTTTACCGCCTTCTGTAATACTTGATGATTTTTATTTGTTGTGTAAAAATAAAAGAATTTTTCAATCTGTTTTACCTAACTAATCTGAATTTCTCAATGTGCACATTGCGTATATTATTTATTTTTAAAAAATAAATTGTTACCAGAATTTTTTTCTCAGTAAAAAAATTTTTTTTGTCGAGTGGCAATATGAGGTGTGCTGCTCCACTTTTCCAACTGATCCATAATGAGAATCATTATCAAAATAAATAATAGTTATTAAATTACAAAGAAAATGATCAACAGATCTATAAATGATTTCCTGAAAGTTTTTTTTCACTGTTTTTAAGTTTGAATTTGTAATATTTCTGGAATCATTATATAGTACATATGATCAGATATATATACAGAAAAATGATAACTAAAATTATATTTTGGTAAATGAAAACAAAAATGAGCGAAAACAATTTAGAAACAAAAAAGGAATCTACACAAGGGCCAGAATGTAAAATTTCTCAGAAATTGAAATTGTAAGAAAAATAACTCATAACAAATCCAACGATTTACCATAAATATTTCTGGGTCCATTTTGTAATTCTATAGAATGACATGCGAAACAACAAACTCCTGATGCGACCCAATAAGCGAAATTACCGTTTCGAGTAGAAATTGAACATATTTTTGTTTTATATGAAGTGGCAACACACACGCAAGCATTTTCTCTTATCCCACACCCCTCTTCCAAAACGGCGTTCTTGATAGAGTCCACTATCCTTAACTAAAAACAATCATTATATAAAAATCAATTATTTTAAAAACGGCGGATTTCAATCGTCGGAGAGAAATGTAAATGCTGAGCCATTGTTACGAGATATGTAATAGAACACTGCAATAAAAATAAATAACGGGCCATTGCTGGCGAGAGATACAGGGAATATCGTCTGCCGCCGTAATGGAAGTTCGATCGAGGGGGGGGGGGGTGCTGTCGGTCTGATTGCAAAGAGGAGATACATAACCCAGAAACGGAAGAACCCCGTTAAAACGAATGAACCAGTGACACGCTAAAAAGGTATTAATCCTGCTGCAGTTTCGATCTCTTGAATTTAGAAACCAATGATTTCATTATTGCTCCTTTCCATCCTTTTCTTTACCTGGGGTGGGGGGATGGTCTGAAGGGGGGGTGGAAACGAGGAATATTAAATTCCTTACCCTTCGCGATTCTTTTAAAGCGAGCGAAATAAGCTAGTTATCCGTAAATTTTGGAAATTCGTGATCTGTATTTGTTGATTATGATTGCTATTCCTCTTTAAGGACGATTAAAAAAGAAGAATGAGGAGTATTGATCGGGGTGGCGGTTACAGTTATCGAGTGAGTTGTTTTCTCTAGTATAGAAAACGAGAAAAAGGAATATTTGAATAATAATGGCAGCGATAACGATAGCCAAAACTATAATCGTAGCAATATCGCAAAAATGTATATTAAAGAAGACATTTAGCTCGAAATGAAATGTTAAAAAGTAACTACTAATAAAAGACTTTCGTTACTTCTAGACGAAAACATTCGTTCTATATATAAATAATGGAAAAAATTGATTCCATGAGAAAAATATACATTATTTTAATATCTCTTTTGAGTTCTAATTTGCAGAAAAAATAAATAAGTAATTTAATTATTTTTATTTATTTATGGAAAGGGTTACGGATGACTGGGAGAAAATATTTTTTGATTTGGAAAGTAGAGGTTAGGTTAGGTTATGACGGACATTTTTGGAGCTCTATAAAAATATGCTTATAGATCACATTGAAGAAGAACACAGGAGATGATTTTTTTATTCAAATAAACACTCATGCTATAGGAAGCCCTTTAAAGGATAGGCAACCATTCACACGTCATTCATACAAAGACAGCAGAGAGAGAGAGAGAGAGAGAGAGAAAGTACATCCATGCCTGAATCGGGATTCGAACCCAGACCTCCCTATCTGCAGTCAGGCATGCTGGCCACTAAATAGGGTGGGCGGCCACGGAAAGTAGAGGGTTTAATAATTAAAACAGTCAAAATTCACTTTACTGAGAAGACTTATGCACGTTTTAAAAATCTTTGAAATTCAACACTTCTCTGATGGTGCGGTGTGAAAAATGGCTGCTCAGATGTCAACATCGTCATTTGAAAGTGGTTTAAGATTATACAGCAGCTAGGTGAAACGAACAGTTCCGTTGTCGAATCGGTAGGTGGATATGCTTGGAGAGTAGCCAACTTAATAATTTAGTCCCTTATAGTCTTTTATTCTTGACAAAAAAGCTGATTCAGGTGTCGAAGAGGTCACTCGATTGTGTTTCATCAATCAAGTGACCACTTCGACACCCGAATTACTTGGTTGAATCAAGTGACCGCTTCGATTAATCAATGCAGACAACGAAGCGGTTGTCTGCATTGGAAGGGTTGAACAGTTAGATTTAGTAAATGAAAATGTGAGTAGGTTAATAAATATAAGAAAATTAAATTATTTTGAATTTGCAAAGTTATGAAAAGCGAGCGTCTGTTTGTCAATCTATTCAATCTTAATTTTGTCAACTAAGGAATGTCTGTTGAAAGTAAATCATTTTCATGCCGATACTTAGAAATTTTTTTAAGCAAACAGAGAGACTATTTTTTTTTTCTTCCATTTAACAGACAAAATTTAAATGTCAATTAAAAATTCAAACGATAAAAAAAAAAAAAAAAAAAAAAAAAAAAAAAAAAAAAAAAAAAACTTTTGCGACTTCTTTCCCGCAAAACTCCCCCGCACATGGGCGTAGTTTTATTTCTCTAATCCGGAATTCCTGATAAAGAGAAGGTCTAAACTTAGAAAGAGGTTCGCCCCCTGTCTTCCCCATTAAGTAGAAAGAGGGGGAACTCTTGTCAACAAATGACTGGAAGAGACTGTTGCCACCGAACGATGTAAAAAAAATGGTAAAGCGGGGTCATTAAAAACGAAACTAGCTTAAGGACGAAGCTGCATGCCGATCGGAATTAATCGGATTGAGGAGGGGCGTCCCAACGGGGGGGGGGAGAACAGACACGCAACCTAGCGTTCCAGGATAACCGTTAATGAGAGGAATTTCAACGTATTTTTTTCCAACCCTACCAGGAAAAGAATCACTCAGACCGCTTATTAAAAGGATTTATTTATTGGCGAAGATGAAATTCTGGAGCGAAACTTTCAAGCAGACAAACTTTCGAGGATGGATGATTTAGTTGTGGTGGTGAGGAAGGGGTGGTCCTCCAATTCTGGCAAACGATTGAGGGGAGTGGATGGGTTCTTCTAAAATCTTCCTTTATTAATGATGGAAAGAATTCCAATGATACCAAATTCTCAAACTATCAAACTGAATTTCAATCTGGAAACTTCATGAAAGTCATCCATCATTCGTGGTTTCAATCTTCTGTGTTATGAGTCGTCATAAACACGCTTAAAATTTATGACTAATCATAAAGCTGCTGTAACTGATTTCAATAGGTAGATTGAATTTAAAAAATCGATTTCCACAGCATCTACGTAAAATATTCTGTTATTTCGACAAAAAAAACATTATTTTGGGTTCCTTGTGGTCAAGTTTCTGAGTGAAGAGTCCTATGTTCGATTCTAATTGATCAACGAGAAGGGGATGTTGCGCTTGCACGTCAGTAAGGGGTGAGTGCTTGTGAGTTTTCTTTCTCTTTCTTGCAGCGCACCCCATATTGTCAGCCTGGCTGGCACACGACAACAACAACAACAAATGAGCTGCGTTTTAAATGTCCCAAAATATCGGCGAAATTTCCGGACAAACCTATACTCGCCGTATAAAAATTTAACTAGTATATTTAAAGGTTTGAAAATGTGGATATTCTAAGATTATAATAATTTTTTCATTTACGTTGAACTTAAGCATTTATAAAGTATTTCCCATAGGCATAACTTCATATTTCTGCCAGCAAGTATTCTGAATATAATATTCATATTTTGTCATGAAAACTCTTTGAAGGGAATTGAAAAAACCGGTTTTTTCCATGTTGGGGGTGGAGATGAGGGGCGTTCGAGTAACTTTAAGAAAATAATCAAAGACGACTCAGTTGAAAGATGGAAAAAAAAATCTCTCTCAAAAGGAATCGAAAGGAGAAAAGAGTGAATTTGCCATCCCAAATTGTAACATCTCCGACTTGAAACACAAGATAAACGAAACAAAAGCGGAAAGAAAGAAAAGAAGTTAAAAGGAGGAAAAATAGGAGTTGAGGGCGATATTAAAACAATGGTAGCGGTTGGCGAGAAAATGGCAGAA
This sequence comes from Latrodectus geometricus, assembly GCA_026290005.1. NCBI lineage: Eukaryota > Metazoa > Arthropoda > Arachnida > Araneae > Theridiidae > Latrodectus > Latrodectus geometricus. The sequence goes on from JAPDSC010027564.1 coordinate 4,604, forward strand.
TAATGGAGAAAGGATGTAACAGAAGAAGAAAGCAAAGGTTAAGATAACATCGAAGGGTTGACTTCCCTTCTTCACGCAATCGAATGGATTTTGATCGAAAGCAGACGATCGAACGGAAAGAGCGACAGCATTACGAGAAAAGCCGCTGAGGCTTTGGCGATAGCACACGAAGAAAGGGCAAAAATCGGTTTCGGAAAAAGATTCATCCCTCTTTTTTTTGGAAAGCATTTATTTGTATGGAGTGCATCAAAAATCCGAGAAAGAATCATGGAAATTCTAAGGAGTCTCAAAAATCAATTTTCTTCTTCAAATGCGAAATGAGATTTTCTTTTTCCACTTGCAGAAAACATCCTTTCACTTTCAAAGGAAACAGAAATGGATAAGAAATAGGTTTCGATGGGTCTTATACATGGCCTTTAAAATAAAAGGACAACTTATCTTAAGATTTAGTTGTCTAGTGATAGGATCATGGTTGTCTAGTAATGAAGAGGTCGAGGGTTCGATCCCGGCCACAGTTAAATAACGGAAGATGGAAACTCTGCTTCTCTCTTACGAGCAGGTTGTATTAGGGTGCTTTAACATCATGTAATAGAGATTCTAAGGCTATTTTTAAGCATTTTAAGTTTACTCCATTCGTTCAACATCCAACGAATGAACAAAGCGACAGCTATCGTCTGTTGTTCAACAATGGTTAGGAGTCAATCCAAGAGCGTTACTCTTATCACTAAGTCCACAAGAACTGTACCCATTATTAATTTGAGACTTCAGCCTCTTAGGCGGATGTGAGAAACACTACACTATGGGTAAGACAAGGTGGCTCTGAGCTGGCAGCGATACTTAGCCATCTAACCTTCGGTTCAATAGTTCGTAGATTCGAATCCCACTTTTGGGCTTGGATATTGTTAGTGGCTCGGAAACCACATAGACTCCAGTCTAATAAGCCCCCGTGTGCAAAAAACGACCGCTGACCAATAAACAAATCAAATCAAATGTAAGACAGGAGGATTCTTTTGAGTTTTCCAAGTTTTCTCCCTTGCATTAGAGGTAAATATTTGAAAAAAATAATGAATTGAATGACCTTTTGAAAAAAAATAATGAATTGAAAATTCAAATGCTTTATAAAGAATTTCGACAGTAAAGTTGTGCATTGTAAAATAAGACTATTAACCCTTGAACAGAAACATACTGATATAAGCAACTCAAACAAGTATTTTCTAAAACATTCCCCTGCAAAAAAAAAAAAAAAAAAAAAAAAAAAAAAAAAAACCACAAGTTTTCAGAGACCATAAATCTCCCCGATAATCAAAGATTAAAAATCAGATTTGATAATTTGAGTATACCTGATGATGATATCACTACAAGTATTTCGTGACCCAGGCCAACAAAATATTTGGAAAAAAGAACTTGTAAAAAGACTCGAACATCGTAAAAATCACTGTAAATCAAACATTTTATCAAAAAATACCATATTAGAGTTAAGAAAATTAATTTTGACATTGTAATTAATTTTTTAGGGAAGAGTCTTCGTATTCTCTGGTTTTGAGTTCGATTCTTAGAAACTGTCCCCAATACTGATTGAGAATACACATTTAGTGACAGGGTCCAATAATGTCTTCTGCTGCATTGGTAAGATTATTTGACAAAATATCTCAGATTTCCCATAATCATCTTCATAATGGAATCGAATGATATTTGAAAAAAAAAATAATATTAGGTTATGGAGAAAGAAATCTTTATTTTTCACGAATGACAAGATTTTATTTTACATGTATTCGAATTGTACTAAACTGTTTGAAGGCTTTTGATCGATGCTGCGACGGTTAATATGTCGGTCAACTTCGATTAATCCTGTGATTTTATCGATACTTTTGATGTTCTGGGCTCGATGCATATTTAACATCAAAAACACCTGAAAAGAATCGAAGACACTAAAACTGCAGGCGATTGCCTGTTTACAGTGTATCGGTACCATGAATATCATCCCCAATTTCAACCCCCTGGATTGTATTTTGGCTTTTATCAAAGAAAAACTGTGAATGTACTGCGCGTTTCCTTTTTGTTGACTTTCAGTTTTAACACCTTGTACTTTATTACTGAATAGATCAAATAAAAAGCAAAATACTCTTTGCGAAATGTAGTCTTTCCAACGAGCCTAAATTTGAAATTGTATTATCGATACTAAATAAAATACTTCAGTCAACGGCCGAAAGAATTAAATACTTTTCTTCTTTTCCCACACAACCTAATATTTTCTTTAAGAATTATTAAAAAATTATTTTATATCATTCACGGTAAATGTTTTACTTTGAAAGTAAAGAAAAATTACACATAGCTTTTTTTGATAATTTAATAATGGCAGTGATCTTCCATTCCGTAGTGATCTTTCCCAAATTGAATTGTTTTTATCCAGATACATATCATAAACGTATCACAAAATTGATATTTTTATGATATTTTACATATATATATATATATATGTGTGTATGATACCTCTCAAAGGAGTCGAATGAGAGTGAAATACATATAAAAGTAGAATATTGTAAACATATCACAAAATTGATATTTTTATGATAATTTACATACATATGCTATATGATAACTTCCACAAACATCAAATGAGAGTGAAATATATAATATTTAAAATATCATAAAAGTATCACAAAATTGACACTTTATGATATTTTTCATACATATCCTCGACGATACTTTCCTAAAGCGTCAAATTGTGTCTAATGGCAATGAAAAACATATAATGTAAAATATCATAAACATATCACAAAATTGATACTTTTATGATATTTTGCATACATATGATCTGTGATAACTTCCCACAAACATCAAATTATGTCTTATGAAAGCGAAGTACAAAAAAGTATCTCGAAATTGATACTCTTAGAATATTTTGCATACATATGCTCTGTGATACTTTCCAAAAGCGTCAAATGATAGTGAAATACATAAAGCGTAAAATATTATAAACGTATCACAAAATTGATACTTTTATGATATTTTGCATACATTTGCTCTGTAATACTTTCCACAAACATCAAACGAGAGTGTAATACATAATAAGTAAAATAACATAAAAGTATCACAGAATTCATACTTTTAAGATATTTTACATTTTATTTATTTTACTCTCACATGGTGATTTATTTAAATCATATAAATGGAGTTCACACTGTGCTAAAAAATTAAAATTTACGCTTACTATGTTATAAAAAATGTATTTAATTGCTTTCATTCGTTCCGTTTAACGCAGTTTAGTTAAAGGGAATCCCACTCTGCAGTTGTCTCTTTCGTTGTGACACAATACAAGAATGCTACTTTTGATAGAGGAATAGTTTTGTCTCTGCTCCACTAGATTCGAATCCCTGGCGTGGCTTACTTTGGATTCCTAGTAGGACAACGCTCTCCAGAGTAGAAGTTCTCGGGTTAGATCCCAGCCACTGTTCAACAACGTGAAATAGATATTGCGAAAGAGAGCCATGGTAGTCTAGTTGGTTAGCGTATCAGTCTCGCAATCGCAATGTTGTGGGTTCGATTCTCTACGGACCAACGTGTTCACTAATGGTGGATCAAATATGTCATGGTCGCAATGTCCTCCATGCTCCCATTCCAATTTAATACCTCTGGGGGTGGCAGGAGCCAGGCCTTGGGTTTTCCTTGGCTGCTTTTCTCTAAATTAGTGGACCCAGATGGTGGTGCCATCTATGAGTCAAGTCGTATTTCCACCCTCTTGAGTGGGTGCTGTGATCATAAATGGAAGGCGCTCTTTCTGACTTTATTCACCCATCCTCAGGCGGGCGGACTTAGCTTCACTAAGTGTCATAAGTAACGACAACAGTTGTTACGATTCTGCTGTTTGCAAAAACATCTGTCAGGGTGCATGCTTGGGAATCTTCCGCCTTTTCTCTAGGGCAGCTCACTCTTATTGGAAGAATTTGCAGTTTAATGGTAGACTTTAAAATGCTTTACAGTAGCTTTAGAGCATTTGGTTGTCCATTACCGGGTATCCACTTAAGTGGGAATCATACTCGCAAACTTCTGAACTGAAATGTTGACCAATTATTTATCAGGTACAACTAGATGACACGTTAGGAATACATTACACAACAACGAAACATGTTCGCATGAAGTGAACATTTGCTTAGTTTGTAATAAGTTGACCGTTTGCGACCTCAACAGAATTATTCGCGCCACTTCGAACGTGAGGCAGGAATTCAGTGCAGCGGCTCATTTTGGAAGCCATGCAATGGAGCTCAGAAATGAGGGCAGACACGCCCCCGCCTTGGGAAGGAACGAAGTCTGATCTCTCAAATCATTCTATCTACATCACGTGATGGGAGAAAAATCAGGTGTAAATAAAATAAAAAGTTTACTTCGTTCATTCTGAGACAAAAATGAAAACGATGGCGTGGCGGCGAACGAGGGAGTCACGCGTTGAAAAGTCGAAGAGATGAAAAAGAGAACAACTCTTCGGGAAAAAAGGTTGTGGCATTTTAATAAAAGAACGGATTTGGGAAGCTGAAAAATCAGTTTTTACACTTCTTCGGACGGCACGAAATAACTTTTAATCATGCTAAAAGCTTTCACCCCCCCCCCCAATCGAGTTATTAAGTAAAAAGGAACGATTAAAATTCCGAACTCAGAAATGAGAAAATGAATCTGCGTAGAAAGGGGGGGGGGTTGAAAGGAGAGATAAAAAAAAATGTTTGTTTTAGTGGTCTTAAAAGATGCGAAATTGACCAAAGTAAAAGCAAAGGAGGCGCACAAACATCAATATTAATTTCGAATAAAAAAAGAAAGAAAAGCCAAGCTCGGTTATTGGAAATTAGTTAAAATTATGAGCCTGAGAAAATGGTTCGCCTTTCTCAACCCCCACAATTTTTATTTTTTTTTATTTTCCCTCATCACCCTATCGTCTGCTTTTGGTGAAATGAAGTCATTTCCACCAACCCTCCTTCCACCAACTTTTTGGGGCTATTGAAGAAAAATTACGTGATTTATTGTGTTTTCCGAAATCGATTAATTTCCGAAAAGAAAAAGGAAAAAAAAAAGTGCGTGAGATTATTTTTTTTTCTTCTCTTACGATCGTGCTTCCTTTTCCATTACAAAATGCGCTTCTTTAAAAAAAAAAAAAAAAAAATAGAGGAGCATCCGATTACGAAGCTTTAAACAACATAACGACTCTAATTCATTTTTAAACGAGGGAAAAATTATCTGCAGTTTTTCTCCCTTTCCTTATTTATTCCCTTTCAGAGGGAAGCCGTCAAAATAGCGACCGAGTGCACTGAAAGAAAGAAGAAAACGATTCTTTTACTGTCCAGTCTCAAGAAGATAATATTGATTGCGTCTCCAAAGAGTTTATTAAGGAATTAATAGGTTGTAAAATTTAATAAGGTTTTTTTTCTTCTTTCTTGCCCTGTGGCAACGACACGAAAGCTCCAATCAACTAATGTAAATATTTGTTGTTCGGGATCTCATTTACAATAAATCCTTCCGAAATTGTTATTGCGAAAGAATAAAAACGCGTCGTCATTCCATTCCATTCGCAGAGCAAGATTTTAAAGTAAACATCACATTATCTTTCTTAATGGAACACTCAAGTCGGCAAATATTAGCAAATTATCGTTATTTAAAGATCCGAATGGAATCTGCAACGCTACCTGAAACAAGTTTTTACCACTGTTATATATCTGCGTGCCGAGTTTGTTTAATTTTAATTGACTCTTCGAATTCGGAAGCCACTTTCGTTACGTTGTCTGTACAAAGAGCTCCTTCATGTTTATTTCTCCCAGCGATTTCGATTACAGAAGGAGAATATCATTCTGAGCATTCTAAAAAAGCTACAGCAACAGAATCGACTCTTATATTCTTTGAAACGGTTCGATGTCTTTAGAGTGTGAAATCATTTTGGACGCTTGCACTTGGCAAACAGCAGGAGCTTTAGCAATAATTAAATCTCCTTCTTTCAGCTATTTAAGCAATTCTAATAAGTTTAGTCGGATGTTTTCATCAAGCTCAAAAATGATTGGGCTCTCCGTTACTAAGTAGTAGAAGCTCTTGAGAACAGAAAGTTCAGGGTTCGATTCCAGCAACTATTAAGCTAAGAAAATGAATGACTTGATATCATTTAATAGACAGCATATCGGCTATACGATATGCTGTCTACTGAATGATATCGATATACATAGTGGATTTATTTAATATTAGTTTGGGGAAAAAGAAATCCATTATTTTTACGTGAACTTTCTGTAACTTCTTTTGGATTCATTTTGTAAAAAGGTTTAAAACAGCTTTCATGTAGATTTTCAGGTCTTGCGCGTTACGACTGCTGACATGCGGTTGACTTCGATCATTTTTGATATTTTATAGACATTTTCGACGATGCTGTATCCACATGCGAGGTGCATCTCTAACATCAAAAATGCCTGAACGGAATCGAGGAAACAAAAATTGTACGTAACTGGTTGTTACAGTCTTATATAGGAAGATAAACACCTTTCACAATTTTAGCCACCCGGCTATCTTATTCGCCGTTACAAGAGAAAAACGAAAATGTATCGAATTTTCTGCTTGCTGTCTTCCATTTTTAAAACCTTGTACTCGTAACTGAATAAATCAAACAAAAACCGCAAGAGGATATTTTAGTGTCAAATGTCACCTTTCCAACGAGCATAAATCTGAAATTGTTTGATAGATACCTCACGAGATAGTGATCACTACAGACGTCTACCGAAAAAATAATGGGTTACTTTTTCTCCAAACTCATATATTACGTTCTAAAATATTTAATAAATCCACTATGTATACAGCTTTCCTGTAGAACTTTTCACAGATAGTCAGCTTTATTCCTGTTTTACATCAAGAATTAAATGAATGCAATTAATTATCCAATAAATTAATTGATATTATCATCATAAATTCATAAAGATGTATAATTCAAATAATAAAAAGTTTATAAAATTATTATAACTAAGAAAATTAATATAACTTATTTATTTTTCAGTATGTGATGAATCAACTTAATCATCCTTTCAGATAATCCACACATTAAATTTTAGAATCAACTTTTGAACTTAAAGGATAGACGAAAGGATAGTACATTACCACAAGAGAAAAACTCTTACTTTCGTGCATTAAAGAAGCAAATCAGTTAATATACACATTAATTATATAGGTAATGCTTACACTCAAAATATTCCAGTTTCGAAATTATTTTAAACTCACGAGATTAAAATGAAAAACTTCAATACGTGGGTATGTATTTTTAATGAAGTTTTACTACTAGTTCTTCACAAAACCAGAGAACTCTAGGTTTTAGAATAGAAATTTTTTTTTATGTGAATGGAAATTTTAACATGGAATCTTCGCAATTAACATTGAATGCTTTGATTTAAGCGTCCACAGAATTTAGACTCCTTCATTTTAGGATATTTGTTCATTAAAAAAAAAGCAGTTGATTCTTTCTTCACTCTTTTCTTTAATCATTAAAAAAGATATATGCGAATCAAAACCGGTGGCATCGAAGAAAAAAAAGTAAAGTGAGAAGAAAAGAAAATTATCTTGCCTGCTTCCTTAAAACAGAGGGAGAGAAAAAAAAATAGGTAAGAGCTCGAACAGGTCGTTTTTATATACATAATCAAATTTTCCAAAAACAAAAAAGGGGGATTCTGAATAATTCAAGAGTGTTTCATGAAGTCTTTTGTATACTCACCAGGTTAGGGTGGGATGGGGGTGGTAGAGTGAAAAATTAAGAGTATAAAGCTCAAGTTTGTGTTAGACCCGTCCCAGCGGAAGATATCTCCACCCCCTCCTTGCCACCTCCCTTGTGGTGGGAAAGGGAGAGAGAGAGAGAGAAAATAAAGATGAATAATTTAATGGAAATCTATAATGATTCTCTGCTAATGATCGTCTGCCCAGAAGAGGGTAATCGTCTGATGAGAGGGGGCGTCTCGCGTCAGGGAGGTTTCGCGTGACGATCCGCACGAGAGATTCTTATTAAAACTGCGGACGACGACATTTGTAACAGAGGTGGACAATAAACAGCACCGCAGAATTATGTCGGGGGGTGACGTCGGCGTTTCACGTGCTTACAAATTCGAGAGCGCACGCCACCTCTTTCTGCTCGAAATCGAAGTCATGTTCGGCGACCTCCCCCTCTATCGAGGCGATGGCACATATTTCCATGCGAGAAATGGTAAATATATAAAACAATTATGCATGTCTAATAACGGTACTGTCACTTTCTTTAGTCGTTATGACAAAAAAAATGAATTACGACTTCTGAGTTCCGAAATAGACATAAAGAGTAGGTGCTGTTTTCCGTTGAGTAGCTCGGTAAAAAGTTTAAAACAAAATAACAGGCACGATGCGATTGTTCATCATTTTACTTGGCGATAGTCTTGGCGCCGTTTTGATGGTGGGGGATATTAAAATCAAGCAGTACCGTAAAATCAAGCAATACTCTTTTAGTTATTTAACAAAAAACAAAACATTCCATGTACCATTCACACAACATTTAATCCTGTTCTGTAGAGATAACCGCTCGATACATATATATATATATATATATATATTCCTATGCAAATTTTTTGTAAAATAATGAAAAAAAAGCATAAAGTGGTATCATTTGGTATTTCGCAGTTTCCACTGCCAAAACACTGCCAACTTATCGCCAAGTTAAATGAAGAAGAATCACATTCCAGAGACACATGTTTCCAAGTTTTCACGTTGCATCTCATCATAATTTTGTTTATTCATTGAATGTAGATAATAATTGTAGATTCAATTAATGTCTATTGTCGCATATTACTATTGTATCGTATTGCATCTTTTTCCTGGTAGAAAGAAAGGGCATCTTCTCATTTTTCAGTAAATTAGAAATTGCCAACGCCTTTTCAACGTGTTCTTCCAACGTCTTTGAGAGAAATTAAAGAAATATCACGATAACATAAGTTTCGTCAAATAGAATTGAAAAGTGAAAATGTTTAGAAGTATACTTCATTTGGCTACTTTAGGCAGTTTTTTTTTTTTTTACATGATTTGGCGATTTATCGTAGAGAACTAGGCCCAAAATTTTATTGAAAAGAGTTCATTTTAAATATTTATAGGCTTCAATATCCAAGATTTCCATTTTAAGACTATGTACGTTAAAAGATCCTCTGGTGGGAAGGCTCTAAATAAATGGGTTGTTGTCCTAAGGCTGCGGTTGTCTGGTTTGTTAGGTGAGCCTTCTTATTAGATGAAGGTACTTAGTTCGAGTCTCAACTTAACCGAAGGTCCAGCTGATCATCAAAACACAGCTGGGGTACATAAATTAGGTCATAACTGCAATGTCTTCCAAACAAAATGACATTTGTGAGGGTGGCAGGTCAGGTGTTAGGTACTTGCTTTTAAATGACGTAGATTTCTACCTAATGGCTTCTAGCCAACTTATAGAGCTTAACTCTGGGGGTACAATTCTGGCCACCCACACCTGCCGGTGGTACAGGCATACTGCCCTCTATCAACACCCGAATATGCCTGCCAAAGAGGGTGGATGGAAGTATGTCAAATATTGACATCATCACATACCCTTGCTTCCAAAGAGCAGACGGGTTAGTCGTGTTAAACAGCATTTAAAGTGTGTAATCAAGCAGATTGGAACACAGCACTATTATCCGAACTTGATCAACTTTTAAGGTACATCAAGTTCCAATTCTGGTATTTTAATACATTGTACTGGTATTGATGTCGCACTAGGCCAAACAATTTACTTCCAAAATGTGGTGATTGGGACAAAACTTTACACTATAATCGATCGATTCAATCTCAAAAACTTCGGCGCAATCTGTCAAATAATGAAGAAGCAACTTATAGGGATTAATCTTGTAAGAAAATCCGAGCAGAATGTTTTTAGGTCATTCATACACGGATTAATATTATAGGGTGAGTAGAAAAAAAAAAGCGAAACCGATATGGTAACGAAAAGAAAATGTCATCGTTAAATCGTGCGAGCAACACAAACATGCAGATCATTCCATTCTATTACTTTCCTTCGCCAACCCCCGCCAAAAAGTCGCCACCACCGCCATTAGATATAATGAGAGCGGAAAGCTCCATTACACTTAACCATATCTGCATTACATCGATGTCTTTTTTATTTCCGATGGATGGTTAATAAATAGACTAATGGCCACAAGACAAAGACGCAGTGGTTTTCGGTGAGAGAAAAAAAAAACTTTCTCCGGAAGGCAACCACCCTTTCTTTCACCTCGATGTGCAGCCCACCCTGCCTTTGGCAATCAGCCAGGCATTCAGGCTGGGAACAATTAAAAAAATAAGAGAAAAAAAATATTCAGCATTGGTCATTTGACCTAAAACCACCCACTCCCCCCTTCACCCCACTATGTTAATGAGCTGCCACCCACCCTCCAAGGGAACGTGCCGACGGGAGTGGGTGTGTTTAATTGTTGAGTTGTATTTCGAAGAGGAAGGGTAGAGCTAATGAAGACGAATGATGAGAGGTGGTCCAGAAATTACAGTTTCCAGTTTTTGAAGGAAACAAGTGACGGGTAAAGGGCGGAATTGGAGAGCGGCTTACTCTTATGGACGAAATTCATGAACTTGGTGAAGAAAATCATCGCTGCATTTCTAAATGAAGTGGCACTACCCCTCGATCACGATGGCACTATTCATCGTGATCGAGGGGTAGTGCCACCCACATAGCAGGGTCCCTGGTTCCATCCCAGCTACTGTTGAACAACAAGATATGAATACTGCCTTTCTATCTTCTGCATACTTGTCAATCGCAATGGCTTCTTGGCAATTTTCCAGGTTTTTCCCTTCATGACACGATAATACGACCTATTTTCTCCTTGTGTAAGACAATTAGTGGAATAAAAATTCTTATATCTGTCTAAATCTATATATTAGTTTGGGGAAAAAGTAATCCATTATTTTTGCGGTAGACGTCTGTAGTGATCGATATCTCGTGAGGTATCTATCAAACAATTTCATATTTATGCTCGTTGGAAAGGTGACATTTGACACTAAAATATCCTCTTGCGGTTTTTTGTTTGATTCATTCAGTTACGATTACAAGGTTTTAAAAATGGAAGACAACAAACAGAAAATTCGATACATTTTCGTTTTTCTCTTGTAACGGCTAAAAAGATAGCCGGGTGGCTGAAATTGTGAAAGGTGTTTATCGTCCTATATAAGACTGTAACGACCAGTTACGTACAATTTTTGTTTCGTCGATTCCGTTCGGGTATTTTTGATGTTAGAGATGCACCTCGCACGTGGATACAGCATCGTCGAAAATGTCTATAAAATATCAAAAATAATCGAAGTTAACCGCACGTCAGCAGTCGTAACACGCAAGACCTAAAAATCGACATGAAAGCTGTTTTAAACCTTTTCACAAAATGAATCCAAAAGAAGTTACATAAAGTTCACGTAAAAATAATGGATTTCTTATTCCCCAACCTAATATGTTGCTCAATACGAAGTGACAAAATATTAAGCTTAAATTATTGCGATGCATTTGCCTCAACTTGTTTCATCACTTTTACATCATTCTTGGTTAACTGTGACATGGTTGGCCGGAATGGAAGATTCTTATTTTTTCCCAGCCACCTTGGTCAACTGGAACTGGTCATTGCCTTCAGGCTTTCTGCATGCAATTAGAAGGTTGAATGTTTATAACGTAAACTTCAAAATGGAAGCACCTAGATTGTTTCAAATAACAGCTTCACATTAAAAGATACATATGCATGTTCTCTTTCTCATGGTAATCTATAGAGGTGGGTGCCCGAAATATTTCCTACTTTCCTTTTTTATGACATGTGAAGGTTGTTTATTATCCACGAGTAGCCTTCCTAGGAAGATAAAATTGAGGTGGCTGTTAAAATGCCTAGCAATAGCAAAACGATTGTGGGTTTCTATTATTGGAGAATCAGCTATTCGGTATCAATTGAGTTACTTATTGGACTTTCCAAACATTAGAGTCAAGATGCTTTGAAGTGGAAGTCCCGGGTTTAATACCAGTCACTGTTGAAGTACCGGTCACAAGTAAAACGCTCCATTTTTTGCAAGCATACCTTATTGTTGGTGCTGGGCAGTTTTCATGGGTTTTCTTCTAGATGACAGTGAATATCCCACTCTTATGATACTTCATGCATGTTGAATCATCTACTACTAATGATGTGGTCTTAAATAAATTTACTAATAACAAATTGTAAAAAATTTTGAAAATTTTTAGATAAACACTATTGAGCTAATCATTCTGTTTGCTATTCATCAACGGTCACATTTTGAACTAATGGTACATGGAATTTAAAGTGAATTCTAAAACAGTATAAATATCAATGTTTCAGGCAAGAATCGAACTCATATATGACTTAATTGCTAGCCAGAAAGCTGAGTATTCAGTGTGTTGTTTCTGATTATATTTTGATTTCGTATAAAGCGAACTGAATAACTATGTTGAAAAATAAGCTATATGCTTAATCAGTCAAGGAGGAGTTTATTTTAAATGAAACAGAATCTCTCTAATATAGCAGTGTGGGAAATATGTACGCCTTGTTTCGAAGCAAGTATGATGAGTAAGTGTGCAGAAGTCCTCTCAGATATCCGGCAGACACGTTTATCCTATTTATTTCGTCTTTATAGGACCGAGATGACCTGGTTGGTTAGGGCATCGTTCTCGTTATCGGAAGGTGGTGAGTTCGAACCCCGGCTTATCCCAGATCACTAATATCGACTGGGGCATGTGAAATATGTCCATGTTCCCATTCCAAATTAATACCTCTGGGGGTGACTGGAGCCATGGTCTTCGCCGGTGTCTCAGCACCATCTGGGTTTTCGAATTTAGAGATAAAAAGCCTAGGAAGACTCAAGGCCTTCGGGTAGATGCTATCACTCCCAGAAGAATTGATTTTGAATGGGAACATGGCACCCACGACATATTTTATGTGCCCCTGTCGCCATTAGTGAACACGACTGTCTTTAGTCAGTGGTGAATCGAATCCCTAACCTTGCGATTGCGAAACGTAATCCCTAACCAACTAGGCTACCGCGGCCTACATTAATTTTTTAAAAAGGAATATAAACATTCTTCAGTGAATGGTGTATATGATTTGAATTTTGTACATTTTAAAAACTACTTCAGAATTTATATGTGTCATTTTAAAAAACAAATAAATCTCACCAGAATTTCATTTTCCAATGAAAAGATGTTTTTTTTTTCCCCTTCCCACTTTTTGAATTCTTATATTTAACAGTGGGGTCATGAAAATTCAGGTTTACATGATGGAAGCAAAAGTTCAGGTAGGAAAAGAGTTTTTAATTTTTTTGTGCCTCATAAACTGTTGAAGGGTTAAGAAAAGGCCAAATGCCCTTCCTAACACAAATAAAAGGGAGCCATTTCCCTTCTTTCCTAATGCTTTCCATTCTAATATCCGCCTGATAGCGCACCGATAACAATACCTTGTCTTAGGGTAATCAAATAATGCACTCGACGGGAGGGGGGGAAGGGGTATCTCACTCCATATTCCACGCATCGATCCAGGAAATCCCCAACAAAACAAGCTCAGGTACAGGACTTCATTACAGGATAGCAAACAACAGGACATTCACTTTCCCCCCTCCTTTCAGGGAAGAGAGTATTAGAAGTGACCGCGTGGGGGGGGAGGCATTTAATAGCAAATCGAGGGGAAGTATGTGGGGTGGGGACTGACTGGAGAAATGAAGCCAATCAAGACCCGGCAAACTGCCGTCATTCCGGCGCAATAATGTGCTGGACATGGATTATCCGGCAACGGTCGGTCCGGCAGCTAATAAAGCAGCGTTTTTGTAAGGGGTGGCATCATTGTTTCCTGGGAGAAATAACGGCGAATATCGCTATTATTTCCGAGCAAAGAAATGGGGAAGGAATACTTGGCGGGACAATTGTCACACTCCCCCCCCCCTTTCAGAATTCTTTATGGGATTAGGCATTCCTTGCAGCTTGAGGTAAGAAATTCAACTAAAGATAGGCGAACATCGCAAAAATACATAAAATGGAAGCTATATAAGATTAAACATGATTTCTTATTTTTATGAGAAAAAGAAAGGAATCCTTTTTTATTGTTTTGTTCGCGACACAATTATTTTAATGGACTTCCTTCTCCAATAAACAGCGGCACAATGATTTGTTACATGAAGTACAGAATGCGGATTAATTACATTATATACTTGTACGCGTCGCTTTGAATCTTTTAAAAAGCGACTCATTTACATTTGTCCATCTATTTAAAGGCAAATTTATTTAATTTATGCAATGAGGCATTCAATAATAAAAAGAAACAATCAAATAATTATTTTTATCACGGAGAAAGTTTTGTAAATTTTTTAAATAAATGAAATATTTTGACACAGAAAATCGTTATGGTGGCAAGATAAATTTGTCGACAGAATTGCTGTTTCTCGGTTGTACATAGTCACCAAACGAGGAAATTTTCGATTTTTTTTAAAAAAAAAAGTTTAAAAAGAATTAGGGGTCACTCATATGTTTGGCATTTGTTCATTCATGTTCTACACAACATTTAAACTTACATAAACTTGTACAGTTCTATTTAAAAAATTCAACTCAGAAATTTTCAGACTATTATCATTTATGACTGAATACAAATAAGCAAATCGAAGAGTATTTTGTCACGTGATTTTTATGTCATAAAATACGAGTCGATTGCAAAACAGTCCTTTAAAAATTCAACAAATTTTGAAATTTTAGATAGATTAAATCAATGTTAAATTTTTGACATGAAAATATTATAATATGTTATATTATATATGTGTGTTTATATTAATAATTATGTTCATGTAAGTATAAATTTACATGTAAATTTTTACACATTATTTTTCTATTGACTATAAAATGGTGATGCGAAATCCTACAACTCTCGCTACTTTTCCAGAGCACATAGATTGCGCCAATTTTTACCAAGTAAAAAATATTTATTTTTACTTGGATTGTTGATGCACCTGCCCCAATGCAATCAGTGAAAAACAACAGCCATTTGGCGAAATATCCAGGTCATGTCACTCTACCAGTGATGAAACGAAATCGAAAAGAATTCGCCAAGCGATAAAATGAACTGAATAAAGAAATTTATGATAGCTTTTGACGCTTTCAAAAGCAGCTTTTATTGCAAAATATATATACGAGTGGCTTTATTTCAAGGTCATTTAATTATGAATTTTCAACTGATGGTGATGCACCCTAAAATATTGATACTTAGGAATGCTGATTCAAATAATAAAACCCACGCTATATAAGACAACTTGCCCAGTAAAATTTAATTTATGATAGATAATTGTATGCGTATTATTTTCTAGAATTTTTATAGAAGAAAAAATCCAGCAAATAAATGCGTATATCATTAATTCGTGATACAGAAACTAAATTTAAATTAAAATCGGCTATTAAATCAGATGCTTGCCGCCAAACCTGTCTAGTGGTTTGCGTACCTGACTACAGATGGGTGGGATCTGGGTTCGAATCCTGGCGTGGGCATGGAAGTACTTTCTCCCTCTCTCTTTCTTGTCTTTGTCCTTTCTTTGTGTGTGAATGGTTGCCTACCCTATAAACGAGTACCTATGGCATGTGTGTACTGAGGAAGTCGGACTCCACAAAAAATATGGTTCAGTTGGAAAAGTGGAGCAGCGCACCCCATATTGCCAGCCTGGCTGGCACATGACAACAACAACAACAACAATAAGATGCTTATTTTCCTTTATTACTTGGTTTGATTAATTTAGCGATGTAACCATGGTAGCATGGTTGGTTAGAGCGTCGTTCTCATTGCCGGAAGGTAGTGAGTTCGAACCCGGGCTTATCCGAAGATTCTTCATGTTTACTAATGCCGACTGGAGCGCGTAAAATATGTCGTGGTCACCATGTCCTCATTCCTAAATAATACCTCTGGAGGTGTAGGGAGCCAGGCCTTTGGTCTTCTCTAGCTTCCTATCTCTAAATTGGAAGACCTGGATGGTACTGCCCTCTAGGATCCAAGTCGTAGTTACACCCTCGTAGGGGTGGGGTGTTCTGTTCAAAAACGGGAGACGCTCTTTCTGATTTCATTCGCCCTGTCTCTGACGGGTGGGTTAGGTTTCGCCAAATGTCATAAGTAACAACAACAGCACAACAACATTAAAACCAAAAAACCAATTCATTCTCACACACTTATATATATATATATATATATGAGAATTCACTCTTTCAAAAACTTTTTTAATTAATTTTATTTTTATCACATTCTGTTTACTTAATTCGTTTCTGAACTTTTTAGTTTTCA
>JAPDSC010027573.1:0-19765 GCA_026290005.1 Latrodectus geometricus
TGGGGATTTCAATTAATCCTTCAAAGAAATGTTTAATGGTGTTATACAAAGCCAAGTAATTGCAGTGTGGATCTCTAACTACAGGATGTTGGTTGTACTTTCATGCTGATCAGAGCAATCTCATCAATATCATTTTCTATTGTAATGTAATGACATATACATTGTGTGCAGGTCAGTGATGAGTCACTGAGTCACTGTGCTGCATCACGAATTACAAAGTAGCAAATTCAGTCTGCTGCGCATCATTGAATATATGCTTTTAAAAGCGCTTATGTTATCTGCAGCTGGGTGGATTGTCATTAAATTGTCCTTTACTTCGCTTACATATGATGCACTATCATTTGTCCAGCCAAAAGTGCGATGAGCTGTAGATATGGAAAAGGAGATGAAACCACATTTGTTGAATGAATCCTAAGTCTGACTGTGACACCAAAATGATCGGATTAGAATCTGAAAACATTATAACCTCAAATTCCTGAGTTATTGTATTATGCATCGTCGTAGTAGTACTCTCTTTTCTATCATGGTTTAGGTATTGCATTTCACTCTAGACTCATTCTAACTTTCTTGGCCAGTACACTGAATAGCCAGAGCTACAATGCAATATGAAGAAAGTAACAGTGTAGCTCTGCTATTAGCATTAATTTCAATAAATGTTTATAGAAATGTGTGAATAACCTCAAAATTTATTTTCCAATTTTTCGTATTCATTCTTGAAATTTTTAAACAATATTTATAATGATCATAATTTAAGCTTAATGCAGAATGACAATTTATGCTTTTTCATCATTCAGAAATTTTACAAAACTGAAAAGTTAGGATAGCACATTATTAAGAGCAATTCCTCATTTTTTTTATCTTTAATGATATACCTTAAATTATTTTCTGCTTAGATAAAAAAATATGCTACATGAAATAATGATAAATGATATTCTATTTAAGAATTTTTTAACTTATTAAAATCAATTGTTTTTGGATTATAAAGTCATAGTGAACCCATACTGATTCCATTAATTTTAATACTGCTAAAATTTTGCGTTTACAAAAAGCAAAACTTATAAAATAACTAAGAAAATACGGAAATAACATTAGCTAAATAAACTGAGATAGTATATTTGTTTTCAACTGAGGAATAGCGTTACCTTAACTATTAATGCACTTTTACATCCAAAAAGCCAAGTTTCTCATTGTGATGCAATTCTAATGTATTTACTTGTTGTAAATGAATATAATATATAATGAAGAAAATGTATTACATCTTAGAAATACTTGCTCGTCATAAAAAAATGAAATTTTGAATGATGATAATATTTGGTTCCATGATTTAAATAAATTTTCAGCATCAATAGCGTATTATTATTATTCAGTGTTTGCACTTGTGATTCGACAGAATGCATTTTTCACAGCTTATTATAATATATAGCTGCATATAATGTTTTAGAACTTTTGCTACAGTTGTTACTGTTGCTTATAGTCCATGAGTACTAACTTATTTAGTAAGATATTGTAAATATTTATCCTATAAGAGCTTGCTTCAATAGAATATGATTGGGATATGTTAGAAAAGCAACAAAGATAGTCTCTGAGTACTATTATCTCAAAAAATTATTTGCAATACATATGAATAAATATTGAAGGACATATACTTCTGAATATACTCTATCGAAGGATAATACTAAATGATATATATAATTATATATTAAGTATTCTAAAGAATATAACATAAACAGCTGAATTCACTAACCTTAGTATACTTATAAAAGATATTATTTCAATTATTTATGCCTCAATCGTTATAAATTTGTAAACATACCAAACCATGACATTCATTGATTATCAATGAAATATTTTACTACAAAAATTTGACAAGCGAATAAGAATTTTCTTGAAAAATTATAAAATTCGAGGGGTTATCTTTACGCTCAAATATTTGTATTAAATCCCAGCTTTGTTCATTATGATTTCTACCTACATATGTTTATTCTCACTCTTTTATGTAATGTAAAGCATCTCAAATAAACTGGCTTCAAAATAAGCTTTGATGTAACTGAAATATTTATTTGTAACTGCAGTGTATTTGAATAAAGAAGATAATGATTAAAAGAGAATTTTTTTCTTGTGGTATATTAAATAGTGAATTTTTATATATTACATAGATTAGAATATGAATTATACTTTATGTACATACTTTTTATAAAAATAAATTGCATTAAAAGGATTATTAATTATTATTTTTAATTAAAAAGCAGAATATGAGCACGTTTTAATACACAATTATTTTAATATTATTTCTCAATCTATTTAAATATACAAGAAATTAATTCTGTTTTCATAAATAATAATCTTTGAAAAAAATTATAATTATATAGTAAAAAATTTTAATATCTACAGAAAATTAATTTTTGATTATTTTCTTCATTTCGTTTTATTAACTTTTATAATCCACTTTATTAAAAATATATTTATTTTTCAGTTTGCAGATAATCTTGTTTACCAGTTAAAAACTAAATTTTTTGTTGCATCTTTTTGCTAAAAAAACTATTTAAGTATGTAATTATTGTAATTATTTCAACAGAAACATTAACTTAAAATAACAATATTAAAAAAAATTATATTACAGATGTCTTACAATTATTTTTAATTTTATATAATGTTTTTATAATAATTAAATTTTTTTATTAATTTAACATGAAAGTAAGTTCTCAAAAAAAACTATTTTTGTTGAATTTTTTTCCCAAAATGAATTTTTAAATAATTGTTTTCATTATTTAATAAAAATGTTAAAAATGAAATAAATACACAAGACTGAAAATAATTTTTAATAATGCTCTTTAAAAAATGTGTATATGCATTCATAAAACATTTTGTGTACAATATTTACTGATACATATAATTTGATAGAATAAAAAGAAAGGGATTCTGTCTATTGTCATTTTGAAAAAAGTATAACTCAAGTAACGATAAAGTTACTAAATATCGATCTTCCTTGAATGGGGTGGAAAAAGATATGGCGATTACAACGTCCAAATTTACTGTAATAGACAGGAACTATTCCTTTATAATACGCACCGTCGATTACACACCGAGTATCAATCATCAAGATATTGAAAGAAAGCTTACTTCATACACTTATAGTATTTTCTTTCTCATGAAGTATTTTCTTTACTTTATAAAAATGCTTTTATTTTTGCTTCAAATGATTTTCAAAATGAAAAAAAAGTTTCCTTTAATAAAGTAAAAAATATATATATATCAAGATTGTAAGAGAGTAACATGAGATCTTCTCTGCAGTTGATTTACCATCTGTTTTTGAAGGTTTTAAAGAAAATATTGATAGAAGGTTTTATACTCACAACTGTATCCTTCATATGCCTTAAAAATAATTGATAAAAATATGATTATCATACACATATTTTTATCAATTATTTTTAAGGCATATGATTTAAGGCATATGATTTCAAAATATGATTATCATACACATATTTTGAAATGAATTCTGATCATAATTGACCTAACTTTTTAAACCAATTTCTCTAAAATACCCATCTAAATATAAAAATAAAGAAATTAAATAATTTCATCATTATTTTTGTCCTTTTATTTTTAGAAGAGAAAATTTCTAAAAAATGTGTTCTGAGTAATATTTAAATTTATTAATTTTCTTAAAATATATATTTATTTTTTAAATTATTTTTTATTTAAAATTATAATACTTAAATTAAAGATAATTTAATTCTAAAAGCATTTAATTTAAAGAGCATTGATGCCTCAAAACTATTTCAGGAGATGATTAAAAGCTTTCCATTTTATCAAATTGTTTCTTATATTCCTGTTACAAATGGCAACAATTGAGAAGTGTATCAAAGAAGACTTTTTCTTATAAAATACAACTTATTAAAATCTTGAGCAAAACAGAGAAATAACACATAAATTGTATAACCAGTAATGGTTGAATAAATTTACTAAGCATCCTCTAATGTGAGCTTATTTAATTATCTTATTACAATAATATTTCTTATTTTTTAATTTTCTACTGATTTTTGCGTGTCTTATTTATGATAATTATTATTTTGTTTTTTCATTTTTTAAATGAAAAATATGTCTGGATTACCATTTAGTGTCATAAAAATAAATTTAAATGCTTAAGGGGAAAACTGAATTTGTATTAAAAAATAACTAATGTATCTCTTAAAACTTTGACCTTCACGCAATAAAATATTTACACAAAAGTTTCAACTTCTTAGCACAACAGTTAAGCTATATTTTACTAATTGCTGATTTTATCATAAATGTATGAAACTCGTGGCTGCCATATTTTTTAAAAAAGTGACATTAACTTTAAAATAATTTTGAAAAGTGAAGTTGAAAATGGATTTGAAAAAATCTCAAAAAGAGTTTTTACCTTTACCTATTTTTTACCTTTTACTTTTACCTTTTTTTGGAACATACCCTTTGAAATAAAATTTTCCGGTTTCAATCCTACGTATTTTTGAGCACTGGGAGATGGATACTACTATCTATTCAAATTTTTGTACACGCATTTGTTGGATTGGAGCTTTTGCGTTTTTGTGTTTCTTCTCCTTTACGACACTTAATATACGTAAATGAAACTATCCATGTAAACATTTCTTACGAACATTGTAAACTTTGTAAAACTAGCTGTGATTTGCTTGTCATCTTTGGGTGAGTAACGTATAGAGAAATGTTTACCAAGAATCCATTTGCATCACGTTAAAAAATAAATTGCATAGACATCTTTGTTTAATAAATTTAAATGAAATTTAATTTCATACTATTTTGTAAATTATTTGTGCATTTTCTGTCTTTTCGTTATATGAAAATAATTAAATGAGAAAAATAGACAAAAAACATCGTGAGATTCAAATACATTTATTTAAATATAGCGCTCATAATATATATTTTTTTCCCTTCAAGTTAACGCATCTAGAAGAAAATTATATTTTTAAAAATATAAAAGGACCTTAAATTCTTGATTGAACATTTATAATAATTTGTTTTCACTTTTGATACAGTGAAAAAAACCCAAACCTGAATAAAATAGTTTACTTTTGAAAAGTGTAATTACAAATATTTATAATGCTTTTAAAATTACTCACAACTTTGTTTCGAAAGTTCAAGAAATAAATCAAATTAAGATCATCAAAATGACAACTTCATGGACTTTCTGTTTCCAATTAGGAACAAAACAGAAAACTTGTCTTGAAAGAAAACTAGTTAAATACTTGTTTTGGTCTTGTTTGAGGTTTCAGTTGTGAAACGATTGGTAATATTGATTTGTGAGAAAAAATAATTAAGTTTGTTTTCAAAATAAAAAGTTTTCTGACACATAAAAGTTTTAGTACAATGAACAAATTTCATGTAATTTAAAACACTTTTTAAAAAATTAAGAATAAATTTAATTCTTTTATCAATACAATATAAAGTTTCATAGATATCAAAACAGTCTGAAGAAAATTGCTTAAGAAAAGCAAATTTGATTGTCTTGGAAACATTTAAAAAGAAAGAATATTTCAAAATTAAAACATTTATAATAGATGAATTCAATTAATAAAAAGAATTTTAAGTAAACTTAGTGTTTAACTTTTCTCAGAAATTTTGTGATTTCTATATTACTTTTTATTTTTATATCTTACTCATTCATATTTCAACCTAACTTCAAATTAAAGGGCATGAGCCATTAACTGCATCTGCAAATAATGGAAGAAAATGTGTATCTTCTTGATGAAATAGGGCCTGAATGTTTTTTTAATTACTTTTGCTTACGTTCGACTATGTATCAGCATTTTATAGAAAGATTTAGAAAATTTCAAATAATTTGCTTTCTATTTCAAAGATTCATTGTAAATATGATGAAACATAGAAGTCTTTATACAAATGATCTTAATCAAAAAACCTTCTGATTATTAAGTACCTGAAGATTTGTGAGATCAGTGACAAGCGTACTAAAAATGCACTTGCGTCGATTGCTTACTATATTCTTAAAATTTATAAGACTGTACTCTCTTCCAAATTTCTAACCTTTCAAGCCATGTTGGTTGTACTTTCTAATGGACATATAAAGAAATATAGAAGATGATGCTGATTTAATTTTTTAATCATGTTATGTTCTCCAACGAAACTTGTTTTTATCTTTCTAGCGCAGTTAACCCCATAATTAGCTGATGTTAGAATCTGAAAATCCACATGGAAATCCTACGCAACTTCCCAAAGATAAATGAGTGGTATGGATTTATGATATACCATGTTTTCAGCCCGTCATTTCACTGAAAAGACACTGACATCTTTGCAATTATTTCCACTGAAAAGACATTCATGTCTATTATCTATTTAAGCATGTTACATCATTTAGTATTTCTACAAATCAAATGACTTTAGCTACATGTTTTTTTTTCTAGAAGCTCCATAATGCAGATCCATCATACGTAATTTTCTGAATCAATAGTTCCAGAATGGGAGATTAGACGAAACAGCCCACTCCCTTGGTTACCCTAATCGTCTAATATAAAATCAATGGACTTCTTCGTTTGAGGATTCGTAAAAAACATCGTTTACATAAAGGAAGTATCACATTTTGATGAATTAAAGACCAGTATTTGAACCATAACAGACTCTGTGGATGTATTTATGCTTACCTGTTCAAGACCCAGAATTTACAAACGTATTGATATTCTTCGTGTGACGAAAAGCGCGCACTCTAAATCCGTTGACAAGAGTTTAGTTTTTAAGCTATTTTAAAATGTTTCTTCCTTATTTTCGGAAATGTTATTTATCAAAATGTGCACTGTGTCTAATATATTAACAACACCCTAGAAATTTTAAATGTGGATGTGTTAGGTGTGAAATCCGGTAGTATAGTGGTAACACTTCGCATTTCCAGCCACAGTTTCGACGTTTTATCCTCTAGATAGGGAATTTAGAATGACAATTTCATTAATTCAGTGGATTAATAAAACTGAGTACTAATCAAGGGAGGTAAACACGTCCAGCAAAAAGAAACAGACACTTTTTGCTTTTGGTGCATAGGGCAATCATGTCATTGAGTTTAGTATAGTTTATATATGTACAAAAAGATATCGTATTATTAAAACAAAATAAACATTTTAAGGATTTTCTATTTAAAAGTATTAAATACCACTTCAGTACTAATATATGTAACAGAATTTGAAGAAAGAAGTGAAACGATGCTCAATATATGAAGTGGGAAACTACGTTTAATTTAATGTATTTAAATGTTTAATAAATATTTTTAGAATACTCAAAAATAAAAATGAGATTTTTGAAGAGAGTATTTTGCTTTTACATTTATCAATTTGTTAAAGTCAAAAATCTTAAAAATTACCAAAAAGAAAACATTGGACTGAAATGAAATTTAATATTCATAATGATAGAAATCAGATAGTTGCTTGATTTCAAAATTAAAACAATTAAGCCAATAAAGCCTGCTAAATTGAACAAAAATAAGGCAAAATCAGTAGTCCATCGGATCGGCTTCTGATGTAAAACATGATGAAAGGTGGTCAGACATTGAGTTTCTTACATATGATGCTACATTGATGCCCAAAAGTCCTAAACAGCCAACTCTAAATCACATAAAGTGTTATAATATAAAAACATGTGATATTTCAGATGGTTCTCTAAGTGCTCTTCATTGGATACGTCTGGGAGCAAGATAAACATGGAAGTGTCAAACCATGACGAAGAACTCCTTGAGCAATTTGATTTGAATGAGAATAAACATTGTATTTGGGAAAATAGTTTCTGAGATTGAATTTAAAAAACGCAATACTTTTGGTCGAAGAATGTCATCAACATAAAACTGTTCTGTTAAGGTTGCTAATACTATTAATAAACGTGGTCAAATCCACCTATAATAGGATAGGACCTGACAGATCTTCAATCCTGCTATGCGAACAGTTTACCTTGGAGATAGCGTGGCTAGAATTGCACCCTACACTAGGTCATCATCATACTCTTAAACGATTGTTATCTATAGCCAAAAATAACAGGCATTTCTTGCTAAACACTAAACTTTTAATAATTTATGGCATTCCACATCACTCTCGATTGACTTAAACTTGCTAAGCAGCTGGAGTTACTAAATTCTTGGTGTTAAAAGTTACACATGAAAACAAATAGCAGATTCACTTCTTATAGTATTCAATAATGTTTTGTGGAACAGCTTTAATAACTTTTTGTCACAGCAGGCTCCATGATTGATTGTCGTACTGCTCTTCGATATTCCTGATGATTTCAGACTTTATACGACATATTTCGGTAGCATCGCGTACTCTACTGTTCTCAACATATTCTGAATTTAAACTCCAAATTATCCACTTGGCAATGCGATGCGTATATCCATACTTTAAAAATGTTCAAATTAATGTTTTTTTCTAATTTGCAGATTCATTTTAAGTTAACCACATTTTAATTTTCTATGATCGGAATTAAAAAAATACAAATTACATCAGTTTCATTTTCAATTTCGTACTTAAAAATTATGATTCGTAATTATTTAATATTTAATTTACCTTCTAATTTATTTATTTATATCTCAAATAAACAAATTGCAGAAGCAATGCATTGTTAACTCAAAATCTTATGCTATAAGTGCAACAGTATTTTTATTTGGATTCTTCATTTCAAATTTTTAATCATATGGTTATCATGAAATGTCATTAACTTAAAATTATGTGATAATGTCTTACTGGTTTTGAATTTCTTTCAGAAAATCTTATACTACTTTTTATTTTTGATATGCTACACTTTTTTCTATAAAATATAATATTATTTAAACAATAAATGTTTTCATATAAGACTAAAGTTTATAATATTAAATAATAGTTTAATATTTGAAACACAGAAGTTTGTTGTTCTTGAACAAATCATAATGGGGTAATATACTTTATTTAATGTTATGTGAATAAAATGGCTGTATTTACTAATCATTGACAATGTGAGTAAGTGCACATAATTTAACAGTATTTTAAAAGATATACTTACCAATGTTGTTTTATATACACATATTTGCCCCTGAAACATATAATTTTATCTACATTAGAATGAATAAAGCAAGTAAACGATGAAAAATTTTGTATCTTTTCATTTATTTCATGCTTAGTAATGTAAATGTATAACTGTATTTTGAGGATTTATTGCATAGTAGATTTAGTTTCCAAACCAAAGTGAATATTTCTGAAAATTAGAAAGCATATCCCGGAAATAATTAGAGTTCTGTAACTTAATTAGATAGAATACAATTTCTCTACGAAAGCTTATATGTCAACTGCTTTTCTGCTAGATTATTATGATGTTTATGCCCTGCCTCGTTATTTGAGGTAAGAATTAATTAATCGTAACCAGAATGATGTGGTATTACAGCGAATACAGATGTAAATGTTACATAATTTATTTCATAAAATTTTCTATAATCAAGATATCAAATTTCTTCTATAAAATACAAGACTAATCTAAATAAAATATTTACTGATTATTTTACTCATAAGGACTCAAAAATATATTTTTATACAGTCATAAAATATTTATTACCACATTTATTAATGTCTTCTCAGAAAATATTTTTATTTCATGAAACATTATGGAAACGATTGCTATACAAACTGACAATACTGATTAAACATACTAACTACAAGATTGTAGAAAAAAATAATCATAATGCAATTAATATATATAAATAAATAAACATTTGCTTTTTTACAAATGTAATTAATGCAGTATCGAGTCAGATTTTCTATTTAGTTTCTTTAAAGAAACAATCGATTGATAAATTGCTCCTAAAAATAAACTAAAATGTAGAAACTAAAATATATTATGCTTTCTTATACAATATTATAGAGTCTTTTTTTCAACGTCTGCTTTCTTAAGAATAAGAAATAGTCATTTATTATTAAATTTTTGGAAGTAAAATTAGGAATGCATATTATCATCATAATTAAATATTTATAGTGTGAATTTTAGTGTAATAAAAAAATTCTATCTTAAAAACTGCCCGATTTTCTATAGTGTTTTTTTATATTTCTAATAGGAATTTTTAATTTTTTCTTACTTTCCGCCTAAATGAATTTTTATATTATTAATAAAATTCAAAGCTAACCCATGTGTTATTTTGAAAAAAAATTGACTTAAAGTATTTATATGCTCTAATAATTCTATATGGCTGTAAAAATGTAAATTATATACATATGTAGTAATTGAATTTAATTAAAAAGTTTCATTTTAAACTACGAAAATACATCCAAACTTTTCTTATCCAGGCTTAACAATTATCACGTATTATTAACGTTTACATAAAAATTGAATTTTAAAGTTCATTTTATTATAAATTTCTGAAATTGATGCAGACACATTTATTATTGTGTGTAATGGATCAAATATTTAAAATATAAATTAGGAGGAATATTAAAAATATAAATTAGAGGAAAAGCTATCAAAACATTTATTTTCTAGATCATGAAGTCGCTCATTTATAAAAAAAAATGTGTTATATAGTTTCTAATGCCCAATTTCACTACTTTTGTTGGTTATGATTTCCATTTATATTATCTGAGTTATACTATAGTAAACTTCAAACATTTGATGGATACTTAATTAAATGAAGTAGCATCTGTTGTAGAGAAATATGTTTAAAATTTAACTCGATATTTTATGTCCAAGTATTTAAAGGAAATGACACATGTAGGTACCAGTTGTCATTCTCTATTTTTTCCGATGAATTTACATCATAATATTGATAATAAATGTTTTATTGCTAGAAAATTATAGTTTTAGAAAATTAGTTATAATATTGATTCATTTTATTATATACTATTTCATAAGTAAATTTTTACTATTATGTCAAAAAATATTTATTAAAGTATTTGCATAGTGCAGAATGTCTCAATATATTAGATAATTATATTAAAGATATTTCTTTTTAGACCTAAATAAAAAAATTTAAGAAACAGAAATCTTATGTCTGTTTACCTCTGAAGAATGAAATATTACACATCATTCAACTTACAGCCTGAATATTTATTAATATAATCATACAATTTCTTTATTCCCATTAAAATAGGCATTATAATATTGTTGATGAATGTCAACAAATTCCAAAAATTTCAGAAATAAAACAAATTTTCAATAGATATTTCATTTGTTCATAAATTCAGATATGGACTATGAGTTCATATCGATCGTAAAATTATTTTGTAAGTGTTGCATAATTTTATATCTAAGATATATATTCACACAATACAAATTTCTTTGTTCTAACATCAAATGTCATTCAAATATTATTGGTAAATGCCAGGTATGGTTCATAAAATCGGGTTCTCAATAATTACGAATTATTAGGCAAATTAAAAAAAAATGATACATTTTTTTTTAAATTAGATTGCATAAAGTAAATTTTGTTACAATTTTCAATAAATATCATTGCAATATCATTAAGTATATAATATATTATTGGAAAAACTAAAACAATATAAGTTCTTGTAAATATTAAATAATAGAAAAGAGTAAAATGTTTATTATTAGCCACTATAAGATAAAATAACTACCATAAATAATTGAAGTTTTATAATTTATTTTATATTTATCACTAAATATAAAATAATTTTTTTAATTAAAATTTCTTTTAATGCTCCTTGACATTAATTTAGTAATGCATATCCCTTTTCTTTATGTAAAGAAAATATATACTCTTGAAAAAGATTTTAAAGTATAAGCAATAAATTATTATCAAATAATTATTTCAGACTTATATTAAAGCTATAGAGTAGCATGCAAGGATATGATCGTAACAAATCTTTATAATAAGCTTTATATATAACTGTTTTCAAGAAAAACCAAACGTATCATTAATTTCTGGGTTACAATCCTTTCGGTAAAATATACGACTTGATGGTTCACTTATGGTCTGAAAGACATTTCCATTATTATATGTGTTGTTTAATATAACAGTGGGATTAAGATATGCCTGTTTTGAGAGTAATCGTGAAAGAAAATACAATAAATTGCATCAAATAAAAAAGAAGTTGACGTGGAATATCTACAGATGTAGCTGACGTTGAATTTATTATTTTTATATAATTAGAGATTTCTTGAATCTAACCCGAGTAAATTGTTCCTTGCTTTTCTAGTTTTCCAAGCGAAATTTGAAAAATGTATAGATTTGAATAGTTTATTGTAGAAAATGTGTGAATACATAAATTAGTGATGTGGTATTTAAAGTCTGAAATATGATCAGTCTAAAGAAATTATTTTAATGGTATTAATAACTCTAAATAAAATATTTCATTGAAAATATTAAAATATCATAAACATTTGATTC
This sequence comes from Latrodectus geometricus, assembly GCA_026290005.1. Classification (NCBI taxonomy): domain Eukaryota; kingdom Metazoa; phylum Arthropoda; class Arachnida; order Araneae; family Theridiidae; genus Latrodectus; species Latrodectus geometricus. The sequence continues at coordinate 12,350 of JAPDSC010027573.1, forward strand.
AAATATTTAAATATTTGTTTTATAAATGATATAAATGCTAAAAATTGTATTTTTATATATAAAATCTTCACAGAAAAATTGATTGCAATTCATTTAAAAATGATGCCCAACCTGTCTAGTTGTTAGCGTAACTGACTACGGATGGGAAGAACCTGTGTTCGAATCCCACCTCGGGCATGGATGTACTTTCTCTCTCTGTGTTTCTTGTCCTTTCCTCAGATAATGGATGAATGTGGCCCGCCCTATAAACGGGTTTGTGGGGGTGTGGCGGGAGCGATGCTACTCATATCTCCGTGACTTGGTTCACAGGTTCCTACCCGGTAACTATAAAATGAGAAGCAGTTTCCGGCCTTGTTGTGGGAAATGGGCTACTGTACTTACTTGCTCAAGATTGCCCACCATTAGAAATAAAAAAAATTCTCATAAAAATTCCAACTCCATTATATTACGAAATTAAATTTTATTCAAGTCTTGGTTTTCTCAAAGCATTGTTTTTAATAGGAATATTTTAGAAATTTTTGTAAAATTTTACACTTAAGTATATTCTGACTTTATTTTCATTAAGCGACAACGTATGTTTTAAATATTCTCTGACTTCATTTCCAAAAACTTATTTCATCTCATGAAATCTTTTGTAAATATTACAAAAATTTAGTTTATTGATTGGATTTATGGATAAAATATTCATACTATAGTTTCCAAAAATATATTACGCCATATATAAATGTTTGTGACATAATATATTTTGAATAATGTTATATGTGAGCATTTTCTATCTATGTCATTTTCAGCTGTCTGAGACGGGATGACACAAAAGTTTATGAATTTCAATATCCTTATTTGCGTAGTTACTGACAGTCACATCTGAGACTGTCAAGAGTTTCAAACGGATTTTGCAATAATTTTTAGTAATTTCAATGAATTTAAACTTAAGTAAATGCGTTTTATTTTGTTTTTCCATTAATTTCTTTGAAAATCAAATTAAATATATTTTTGTGGACTGTTTAATTATTTTTTGCCATTGTACAATATATTCAATATTAACAAAGTAATTCCATTAAATTTGATAAAAATTTTATTTCTTATAACAGAATACGTTATAAATGTTAATTGAGCATTTGAAATATATAATATCTTGCAAAATTTTTAGGAAGCCATTTAAAACAAGGATGAAAATATGTGTTTAAAATCTCGCTGCTTCTTTTTCGGTAAAACTGTTTATCAGCACGCTACCGTTACATTTGTATAGTAAAATTAAATAACAAATATGTTAAAACCCGTTATTGTATCTTATTTAAAGGACTATATATACAAGATTATAAAGTTAACTATACGTTTAAAATTTTTTCATTTAATTTTTTTTTTTAAATCTAGGCATTTTTAAACAAAATATAAACTTTTAAATAAGATATATAGCTTCTAAATACTTTAAAAATTTTAAGATTTTTGTTAAAATGGGTCACACATGTTAATGAAATTATTACTAAAGACTTCACCAATTCATTCAGGAATCTTATTTAAACATCAATTGGTTGATCATAAAAATTTATCAGTTTATTATAATCAATAGCATTTTATTAACTAAAATATTTGTAAATTACGTATAATGACTATAAAATTTAAAGTTTTAATTAAAATAATATTAATTGTATTAAATACATTATTGATAGAAGCGTTTTTCATTAAACAAATACAATAAGATAAATAATAAAGGATAAGAGTTTCTTTTTATTAATTGATATATTATTTTTTATTAATCAAAGGTTTTTAAATATTCATGAAGGGCTTAAATTTTAAAAGAATGAGTTTAAAAATAAGAAAGTTAATGGAATTTAATCTTTTTTGTGTTGGACAGGTATGATTGATGTTTGAGAAGTAAGTTCTCAGAACAAGAGTGATTACTCAAAATTAAGTGTTGTATTTGATTAATAAAGCTTGAAACTTTTGGTCTGCTTAGACTTCAATGAAGAAGCTTTAAGTGAAAACAGCAAATTTATTGAAATACAATTTTTATCTCTTGAATTAATTTTTAAAATTAGTTATTTTTTTTCATATTTCTCCGACTGGGTAGATATTTTCTGTTTTAGTTCCTATTCTACGTTAATAGCAGATTAAAAACTATGCAAAGCAGGAGTAAAAACGTTTCTAGGAAGATTTGAAATAATCATTATCTCAATCTTTATTTTGTTGTAAAAATTGGAATTTACAGATAGAGGTCTATCTCTACTTTTTGAACTTAACATTTAATTAACATATTTATGAATTCTTGAAAGACAGATTTATTATATTTATTCGCATGTTTAAAAAATTGAACAATATAACATTGATCTTACGAAGATAATTGAACAATCACCAGTCAAACATCACAAAATTTCTCTGCAGTCAAAGAACAGCTAAATTATAGTTTAAGAGGTAAATTATTAGCTATGAATTCTTCTATTAAAAAAAAGAATTTTTGTTTTCTTTTCAGAATGAATATTTTAAAACAACGAAATGAAATAAGAAAAAAATAAATAAATAAATAACCTATATACTTTATAATTCAATAAATATTTATAAGTAAAATGCTCATATTATAGTATATAATATGTCATGACATTTTCAAAAGACTAAAATAATTTTAGCATTGATACCAACAGATTTAAATTACTCACTGTTTCACTTATTGTTAGTTCATACATTTTACACAATTATAAATATTTCTTCATGAAATGTTATCTAATAAAAGTTCTAATAAGATTCAAATATATTTTTCAAAACTTCTTCATGAATAATTTTTTTTTTTTTTTTTTTTTTTTTTTTTAATGGAAAAGATGAATTTTTTATTTATCTAATTTAAAATGACTCCGTTTCTTTTACCTAACACATTGTTTTTCCATATTTTGTGTATTTTCAAGTGCGTACCTTATTTTCTGAAAAAATTTATAATTACTATATTATGATCATTCAGTTAATTTTTAAATATATATTTTATTCTAATTTTCAAATGTCTTTGATTTAATTTCCTTTAAAAAAATTTGTAGTTGTGATTTTATAAAGCACAACTTTATTCTTACAAAAATCCTCTTAATTAATATCAGAAAGTAATATGATGGCATATCCAATAAATAAGGTAGAGATTAATATTGTTTGACTATAGCTTATCTTCATTTCTATCTTTTCGAAATGTGACAGTGTAATCAATCACGAAAGCAACAAAAGATGAAAATCAATTTTACGTTTTACTTTGTATAAATTCTTGTTAATCATTGATCTAGTGTGTTCAAAATTAAAGTATTATTTTGGACTATACTCATATATGAATTCACACATTTTAATTAAAAGAAAACATTTTTTGTTTGGCTGTGTTTTTCCTCTGACAACTATCATAGTTTGTATTTTCTTATTATTGCCTACTGTAACCGTTAATCCTACACGTATGAGGGATTTTTGTTATGGTTTTTGCCTTACCATAGCGATACATAGATTTTACTTAGGTGCCGTTAATCTTGAAATACTAATTGAAAAATATTTTCATAATAGGAAAATTAGGGAAAGATAAATATCAAGGAATCATGCAACATCTACTTATGTATCCCGCTGAAATATTCCTGGAATACGCATGTTTTCAGAATCTGTTTTTCAATTTTTAGGAAATGAAGCACATTTGTTTTAGAAAGCAAAGAGTTCTAAATGATAAATAACATTTATTTATGCTGATACGCACCTACTGTAAGACTGTACAATAAAGACTTTTTAAAGGGCTTATTTTTCTAAATAAATCTATAAAAAGAAGTTTCAGCTATTAAGTAACATATTCTCTGAATTCCGTCTATCTCTGCAATAAATCGCCTCCTAACCATACCAGCGAGGATTCAAAAGTTGAAAATTTTTTCCACTGAACTTATCTTTTGGAAATGAACATACTTATCAAAAATAAATAATTAAAATTATCTTAAATTTATATTTTTTAGTGAAAATAAATGTAATTTGTTAATAAACGTAATTATTTAATGATGAAGAGGTAGTGATTGCTTTAAGGTAAATATTTCTTATTTATGTTTCCTTTAACAAATTCTTTTTAAAATTAACTTTAATAAGACTTTATGAAATTAATACACACAAATAGCATACTAATTTGTGTGTGTATTGTGTCCTATCTCAAAGGCGAATATTAAATATAAAACTATGATTTCTTCTTGAAACTTGTTTTGGTTAGAGAAGTTTTTGTTTCCTTTTGCATGAACAATATACTTTTTTATATATGTTCAATTAAAGTATTTCTGCATTGTTGACTTTAGAAATGTATTAAATAAATGTTGTGATTACTTTTATAATATTAAACATAGTAAATTGAAATGAAATATATGAAATTAAGGGATATATTAACAAAATTTCGTTGTGTAAATCAGTCAGTGCTTTTTAATATTTTATTGCAAGAAGTCAATAATGAATCCTCCAAAAAGTTAATTTGCTTCACTGTCAAATTAAAAAAAATGACTGAAATTCTAAATATATATTGGTACTTAAAGCCTTAAAATTCTTCATTTTGTTTTTAAATAAAACCTTCGCTTCAAAAGCATTATTTCATATTTCAGTCAAAAATATTTCAATGCCTCACACTGACTCATACTTTTAAAATCTACTCCGATTATTTTCTGTTATTATTAATATTAATCATAATAAGTTTAAAAAATGGATATTGGAAAGAAAATTTGGAATGCAATTCAAATTTTCTAATTTGAGTTTAATGATAAAATACTATTGGTATTTGAGGAGCAAAAGACAATATTAATTATAACATTGGTATACTTAACATGATCATTAAAAATAATATCACAAAATAAAAAATAAAAAAAAATTATTTCACTACTACTTATATTGCTTGAAATCGTTTTATAAGAACTGCCTTTATTATTTTGTTCGGATTGTGTTCAAGAAATGAATGATTAAGTACGCGATTGCATTTAACACTTATTTTTCAATTTAACTGCTGTATTTTGAATGGTTTTAAGTTAAATAAGTTCAAAACAAAGTTTCATTTCATTTAACTTAATTACAGAAAATGATAAAATCTCATAAGCGATAAATTTTGCTAAGAAACAAATACTGTCCATTCATCAAAAATAATAAATATTCTTAACATTATATACAAAAGAGTTACAATTTAACAAATTATTTATTTAGCTGATATAGAGATAAAGTATTTAAAAAATGTCTTGAATAAAAGCACGTTAAAACATTCTTTTTTCTCTTGCAAACATTGAAGAATTCAAAAAATAAATAAAAAAAATAGCATGGTGATTCATAAATTTTATTTCCAAAATAATTTTCCTGGTAAATGCACATAAATTCTACTCTTCCCACGTTTTATTTAAATTTTATTTGTCTTCTTTCACTGACGGAATCTAGTAATTAACTAGCTTCCACCCGGACAGAAACATGTGTCTTTGGAGTTGATATTGATTACTTGTCACTCAAGTTTGTTTGCTATTCCTGGTATTCAACGCTTGTATTGGGGCAGTAGGCTGTATAATATCAAGCGTAGGGATGGTATTTAGAAAATAAATTATACAGCTTTTTTCTTTGATAGAAAAACATTAAACTATTTTGAGTGAATTTCAAATACTAAGAATATTATAAGATGAATTTAAACAAACATTGTGTTGTCAGTTTAAAAATTAAAATTCATGAAAATTAAAATTAAATTTAAAAAAAAATTCTTTGATTAGAGCAAATTTATTTTTCTGTTTTACTGTGAATTTTCTTATATATAAGCACAATAATGTGCTATTAAATTAAAATTTTCTTACAAATTTCGATATTAAAGTCTATTATTGAAAAACATAATTTGTAAAAATGGCTTATTTTTCTAAGCAATGCTGTCACAATAGGATTATAACTTCATGCCAGTTTTGATTATTTATCAGTTTTTTGTATGAATTACATTACTAGCTATGATAATATTCAAAAGCTGAATAATTTCAGTTTGGTGTGTGAAATGATTTGCAAATTGCATCCAGATGAATAATCATGAATTTTATAATCTTATGTTTCATACAACTAGCTTTAAAGTTATGATTACATTGAGTTAATCTTCATTAAAGCTTATGCAATTTTAAAGTTGAGCATGGAAAATGTCTGCAAGTATTTGAATTAAAAATTAATAAAATCTTAATTTCTACAATTTCTGTTATTGAATACTTGTAATTAATACTCTCTTGAAATAATTAGGAAGAAAAAATTATCTTAAAAATAACTATTTATCCTGATTAACATCTCACAACTTCATAAAATGCTATAATAATTTAAAATTTCCTCTACATCCTTTATTATTTTGTATTAATTTAAAAATAGTTCCAAGATGAACATGAAATATTACAATAGAATTTTTTAACATTTATAATTATATCAGAACTAAATTTAATTAATTATATTTCTACTAATTAAAAGAAACTCTTTTTATAAAACTATGTTAAATTCCAAAACAAAAATTCATAATTTTGTAAGCATTGTAAGCAAAAAAATCTTATTGAAAATTAAATAAAGGAATTAAACATTGTACTTAATTTATTTATCGTGAAAGATTTAGGAGAATAAGATAAAACAATAAAATACACAATGCACATTAAACTACACAATGAAATACGAAAAAAAATGATAATAATTGCATTAAAACACAAATAACATTATAATAAATGTAATATTGACAAAATGACAACGAATTAATTCTCATTTAAATATTAATTCTTTCATAATTTAAAAATGTTGAATTTTGAACATTTTGAGAAAAGCATTATTTTTAAAATTTTTTTTACCAATTTTAAACTATGGATTTTTCAGTTATTAACAAATACTTTTATAATTTAGCCACAGTATAAAATTCAATTTTTAAAAATTAGCATACTTAACATAAACTTTTCCTTGCATAAAAACATATTTTGAGATATTTTAATATTATGAATATATATATATATATATATATATATATATATATATATATATATATATATATATATATATATATATAAAATATAAATGAACTAAAATAAAGTAATTTTATTATTTGCTATCAACTTAAATAAAAATACATTTAAGCAGCAAACATTGTGAACTTCACATTTTATTTTATTTAATCGAGAACATTGATCACAAAAATATCTATGCAATTCGCTTAGCAGATAAGAAATACGCTTACTTTTGAAAGAGATTAAAATAATTTAGGTGTAAGAAAAACTTATTTATAGAAAGCAAACTCTTAAGAGAAATTAACAATAACCATAATTCTCACGTAATAGTTTAATGTATATACTTAAAATATATATGACTATGCGTCCAATAATGTTTATCCTAAATGGAAGTATTGATAATTCGCATTCCCTTCTCTTCGACAAATGAAACTTTATAAAAAGTACTTTTTTTTATTATAATCATTAC
>JAPDSC010027573.1:24765-35405 GCA_026290005.1 Latrodectus geometricus
TAAATGTTTACTTAAATTTAATTCTGCTTTTTTTTGAGTATGTATTTCAATACATTTTTATAGTCTTATTTTTATGATTTTGTATAAAAAGTAGAAGTAGTTTTAGTTGATTTATTAATTTTTTACAATGATCAACTTACCATTTTAAAACAGTCTCTGGTATGTACACCACAATTAATTCAGATTTGTTCAAGATAGGAACATTATGTGTACTTCATACAAAATTTTTTTAAACATTTGAGTTTTTTTAACGTATAACAGGAAATTATAAACCAATATTTAAATACCATGGATATATATGATAATTCATGCAAATTAAAATATTCTTGTTTTGATATCTACTTTAATCCAAAGAAAACAAATGCACTTGAATTCCAGATTTTTAAATTATTAGAAGTCAAATGTCAGCCTGATTTCATGTGTCTTTATTAGGGAAATGAATACGAATTTTAAATTATTATTTTTGATTAAAGAAGGTGAAATATGATGAATTGTGTGATAAAAAAGTACCAAATCTTTCTGAAGATAGAAGCTAATCAGAAAAGTAAGGAGAAATCTTTCGATTTCATTACAGTTTCTTCTTTCCAATTAGAATTTGATTTTCTTTATGATTATCAACTGTTGACTTAAATAATCCCATGAATACGATCAAGATATAATAAAAATAAATCCTTTAATAAATTTAAATTCTTATGATGAAACTAATTAAATTTATTCAGTTGTAAATATGTAAATATGAATTTCAAAGTAACAGATTTGTTTAATCGTGATTATTCCCATTGATAATGTTTTTGATATTTTATATGTTGACACAAGAAATTCATGCATTTATAATATATATATATATATATATATATTCCATATATAGAATTATAACCTATTATTTAAATATGTATAGTTTTCCTAAAGAATAATTTCTTTGATTTTAAATTCACTTGTTTCAATGACCTCGAACTTCAAAAGAGTAACCACAAAATTAAACTAATAATATTTAAATCTATAATATATGTTACGTTTAAAAAAAGTAATAATCATATAGAATAATAAAATTAATAATGTAAAATTCAAAATTTAATACTTTCTCATTTTAATTTATTTTGTAGTAACCATCTTATTGCTATTATTTGAGTAATTTCAGTCAAGGGCTAATTCTTTCAAAATAACATAACATTTAAACATTTTCTTTCCACTTCATTTAAACTAAATTAGATAGAAATAAATGACATCAAAATTTTATTTTTGAAAATATAAAATATTTACTATGCAAAATAAAAAAAATGAATATTTTAAAGTTAAATCCAGAACTCTGATTCTCATTTAAATCAATGAAGCCACTTGTTATCCAAATTTTCTATTTTTGAGCTTACATTCAATGCATGCATTTGTTAGTAGTCTTCAAAAAAATCAGCAGAAATTTGATGAAATGGAATATATATTATTTGTAAAATTGATAAGTATTCCTATATTGACTTCTACAGTAGTTTTGCTCCTTTGCTAACTTTATGTAGACATATATGATTACTTAAAAATTATTTGGAAATCACGGTGATGGAGGTTGTTTGTAGATATTACATAATTAAAATACAAGCAGTAGATGTGCAAATGCTTACAAATATTTTATAAAATATATATGATTATATTTTGTTTTACATCTAAAATTTGAAAGTTATATTTAAGTTAGTTGTTCATATTTATAAGTTCATGATATGAAGAATTTCATGTTTTCCAAGAATATACTTCATATTTCTAATTTCTTACATGGAAATATATTTTTTAAAATATTAATGTCTATCCAATATTTACATTTATATATTCTAATCTTTAATCAGAAATTGCATTAAAGCTTTTTGAGGGGAATGAGTGTGATTGCTGCCAGACACTGGCTTGTTGCCACTAACAATAAAAGAAATTTTTCAATTTTTGCATGAGGATGAGGTGGATGCTTGAAAGTGTAATCATTTTTCTATCTTTGAGATGATTATCCAAAAGATTATGAATAGATATTATTAAATTTTCGTTACATAAGGTTGATGTTCAGCACTAAAATTAAAATCCATATTTTATAACAAAAATATCTAATACTTTTATTTTCAAAACTGATGATATGGAATATAATAAAGGAATAAATTTTAATTTATATTTCTTAACTGTGTCTCATATTTAAAAGGGTCTCTTTTTAAAAATTAAACAGAAATGAAATTCAAAAATAAAAAAAAGAGTTTTCTAAAACTGAAAGTACTTAGAATTTAGTTTCTTAGGCAATTCAAACGTAACAAAACGATTCCATTTCGATAGATAGAATTTAAAATAATTACAAAAAAATAAGTTATAGTTTTGGTTGAGAACTTATTCAAGCGGAAAATGTTTTTAAATTAATTTAATTAATTTAGTTAATAATATATATAATTTGAAGGAATTTATCTTTATATCTATTCAATCCACTGTCATTAACTATTGATATGTTTAGTAGAGTGTCCCTAGAGAATAATACGAATATCAAACAGGAATAGTTATTACTCGGAGAATATATTTCAATACAAGAGATTTAAACTACCCTTCCTATTAGATATCAAAATGTCTGATACAGATAGATGATACAGATTCCCACATAATGTATGTCTCAAACAGCTAATATTAATTAAGCTGGAAATGTATTTCTGGATTACTTTTAATGCAGTAGGAAATATTAACTTCTGTACATTAATGTCTTCTTCAATGAATCCCTTAAGAAATCAAGCAAAATAAAAAAAATATTTTTTTATAAAATTTTGAACACTTTAACATAAACTTACATGTTGTATGAAATAGCCACTCATAACTTTTAGTAAATATAACCATTTAAATGATTTATTGAAATGTATATTTCAAGTATTTTTAGGGAAAACAATTATTTTTATTCAATATATTTAGGGTCAAACAAATCCGATACATTTTAAAAATATTAATTATACCTTCAAAAAATAATAATCACCTTTAAACTTGGTAATTAAAATTGTGTCACTTAAAAGCAAAGTAAGTAAAGCAATCTATTGAATTATATATTCAAGCTTGATTATGAGAAAGTCCATAGAAATTTCTTCATATTTGCTGCAAATGTAATTTTAAACCTTTGATGCGTTAGATTATAAATATGAAAATGTTTCGTATTGTAAAAACGCAGTTGAAAAATGTATAATGTAAAAACAACATTTTTCTACTTCCTCTGAGAATCAAAAATAAATATACTGCAAATTTTTGAATGAGTGAAGAGGTTATATGTTATCACAATGAATAATTCTGTTTAAAATGTTTTCAATATATACATCTATATTTTAGAAGGTATTTTACAGATACTTCTAACTTATCATTTTTATAAAATTAAAGTTTTATTTTTCAGGAAAGATCCATTAATAAATACTTTTAAATGATTTCATTTTTATTTGAAATTACATTTGTTCTTCCTTAAGGAAATTTAAAGTGTATTCCAATAATTTTACTTTATGTGAAAATGAAGTTAAATTTTATTTTATTAATTGTCAAAAATATAAAAGGGCTTCACCAAAGATTAAGATTAAAATTTTTTTAATTTTAATGAAATTTGAAGCTAACTCGCAAATAAACTTAATCTCCTTCATCAAAAAGTCTCTTGTTTAAAATAGTATTTTTTAAATTTACTAAATATTGCCTGTTGTTTAAAATAATGTTCATGCTTTCTTAATTAAAGGATCAAGTTCCAAAAATTCATTTTGTTGCCATTTTTGTGCTCCAAATGTTTAATATTGTGATGAATCAACTGTGAATAATTAAATATTTTCATTTTAAATTTTTTATGCCCTAAAGTTTCATAAGAAGAGCCATAAGCAATAATGAAAAATGTGAATATAGAAATTTAATAAAATTAAAAGATTTATTACAGAAATCAGTTATTAAATATAGGAAATGAAAACATATTAGCTACTCATTAGTATTTTGTAGAGAATATTCGAATTATGATAAATTATGGCTTCAATAATTTGATAATATAAGCAATAAAAATAAAAAGGAAACACAAATGTACTTATAAGAAACGAATGAAATATATTTATATAAATAGGATTTTTTAACATAACATAAAAAGATAAAATATACAGTTTTTAATATTCAAATATTAACCAAATATCATAAAATAAAAACGTTTCTGCCTTTTCCTCGTATTTCATTAATGATTCATTTATTTTGTGGAACTATTCTAAAATTATAGGGCTAATACTTAAATAAGAAACAAATTTCTTTTTTATAGAAAACTTATAAATCAAATTGTTTCAATAAAATTTGTTTCAGTTAATCTTCTTTAGGTTATAATGTAACTACTTCAATATGCAGCAGCCTTAAACTTAATAAAAACATTTACCATATTATTTATAAATTGAATTCCTCTGTTTTTAATATTGCTGATCATAGTAAAAGTATTATGCAGAAAAATATTAAAGTTAACAATTTATAAGTGCATTTGTTTAAATGTATGCAAATGTTTGGATGATATAAATATAATCAGCTTATCAAAAATTTTATTATATTTAGTTAATTAATATGTCACTGAAACCCACTGAACTCTATTATTTTCTTCTGAATTATTAACATACTTTATTATTTCTAAAATTATTCTAATTTTACTATTGTCGACTATATCAGACGAAAAATCATGCAGAATAATTTGAAATCTATATAAGAAAATAGGTGCCCAGTTAAATTTGATAATTATTTATTATTTAATATATAAGCCTCACTGTAAAAATTTGAACATAATTGTTTTCTTATTTCTACGGAGTTCTAACATTTGTGTAAAAATAAAACTTCATCCAAAATATCCAGAATATATATTAAACTCAATTAAATTATACTTGCCGCCCAACCTGTCTAGGGGTTAGCGTACCTGACTACATATGGGTGGAACCTGGGTTCGAATCCTGGCTCGGGCATGGATGTACTTTCTCTCTCTTTCTTGTATTTGTCCTTTCTTTGTGTGTGAATGGTTGCCTACCCTATAAACGGGTACATATGGCATGTGTGTACTGAGGAAGTCGGACTCCACAACAAATATGGATCAGTTGGAAAAGTGGAGCGGCGCCCCTCAAATTGCCAGACTGGTGGCTCACGACAACAACAAATTATACTTTAAAAAAATCGCAATTTATCTATTTTAAGTGTTTATAATTATTTGAATTAAAACATAGCCATAAAGCCATTACACTTTATTTGAAATTAAAATTTTTTAAATAAAATACCCTTCCAAAGATTTATATTAATGAAAGTTAAAAATGTTTGTGTGTTTCCTTACCTAGTTTCTAACATGTTTCTTAGTTTCTGAAACAAGATTTATTACAAATTGCTTTGAAAATGAACATTTACATTTATTAAAGATTTTCTTGTTTCAAAATTTAATTAAAAAGCTTTTAAAAACGAAAAAGTTATTAAAAATATGGTTCTCTTCTAAGAAAAAAACATTTATCTCAAAAACTCAGAAAGTAATTAAAGTTAGAATACTGAAAATGTGTAAGTGTGTACGTACAATAATTTGTTAAAATTCAGTAATAAAAATATTAAATACTTGTAAATATATGTTTTGTATAATGCTCTCTCTTCTAATTAAAAATAGTTTCTGAAACATGTTCAATTACAAAATGCTTTGAAAGTGAACATTATTATCTTATTTCAAAATTTATTTTAAAAAATTTTAAAAACGAAAAAATTATAAAAAATGTGGTTCTTATCTGAGATAAAAAAGACTTTTATCTCAGAAAGTAATTTAAGTTAAAATATTGAAAATATAACAACTAATTGTTAAAAATTCAGTAATAAAAATGCTAAATAACTTAAAAAATATATTTTGAAAAATGCGAGGTATTAAATAATTATAAAAACTTGAACTTAATCAACACATAATATTAAATATTTTTTTTAAATTTGTTATACGCATAATACTCTAATATAAATTTAAGGCCATAAAATATTACACATCAAAAAATATGGTTCTTTGTATTATAATATATTACATAAAAAGTAAGATACATTAATAAAATATAGTACACTTATATGTTCTGACTAGGAAAATCTTTGAAAATTCTAGTCCAGATATGTTGTTTTCTATTCATATTAAATATTTACAAATATTGACTCATGAATAATTGATAACACTTTTGAAATTCCATGCAACATTCACTCTTGCGTAGGCAACGAAGGACATCAATAAAGAATGGAGCATATCATGCTATATGTGTGACATAAATTATTTAACGAGTATTCAAATCTATCAAATTATACTTATATCTTATGGACATAAGCCACAGAAATACTGTAGTTGAAATACAATCTTGAATTAAAAGGCTTATCACTAGGATATTAAAAAGAAGATCTAAAAAGCAAAACCTCATATTTTATTTATTATATTCGCTTAAAATATGCATAAAAGGTCTTATATAAAATAAGAAATTTGATAAATTATTTCCTAACATCTATACATATTTATATAATATATATATATATATATTAATATTTTTATATTTATATGTATATATATATATACAATATATATACATAATGCTTATAAAATATCAAAAATAATAAGTGATAAAATTTATATAACAATGAAAAATTTGTATTTGTCCTTTCTGAATAAAATCTTAAGACAACGTATAACAATATATTAGCTTTTAAATCATATGCATTACTGATTGTCTTAATTTACATCATTTAAATGTGAATTATTGTTGATACTTACAAGAATGATATCACGATTTGTATCTAAACATTTGTATGGATATACATAATATATATATAACCTCTATAAACACCCACACACAAATATGCATGTATATAAAGAGAGATAATATTGATAAATAATTCAGATGATAAACTTGTTTCAGACTAGTGATTTACTAAACTATGCAAAAATAAAAGAAGCGTAAAAATTTTACAATTCAGTTTTTTTGTAACCTTAAATTATTGTTCTTACTATATGGTAAAATACATTATTATCATTAAGACTTTACAAACCATTAAAGTTTTATATTATACTGAAACAATAAATAAAACTGAAAAATAAATATACTTTTCTTTAAGAATTGGAAATGTTCTCAAAAAATGTATTTTAAATTAAATTAAATGATTTTTATTTGTTATATAATGTATATTTCAGAATATATAGACATCAATTAATTATTTGCTCTACTTTAAAATCATTTTTCTTAACTAGTAAAAACTATAAAAAAATGAAGTGTGTTATTTTATTTTTTTCTCTTTAATATAATATTGTATGTAAAAAAATATTTCTAAATAATGAAAATTATATTACGTCATGATAGAAGGATTCTTTTTCACCTTTTGCATGATTCATACGAATAAAAGAGAATGTTAAATTGCGCTTTAGGTCCCCTACTTCAACAACTCGCGAATTTGAAGCGCTTTTTCACGCATACTCATTAATTACTCTTTTGTTTTAGCCTTTTTATGGTCGCTACTTAAGTTTCACTTTGAAATAGCGGTAGAACTTTCGCCATGGCATCGGCGATTTTGAAAACGTGCCAAGTAGGGGACCCAAAGCACATTTTCACCAAAGACAATGCTTTTGATGTCAAATATGAATAAAATAAGCCATATTATGAATTTGATCTATATAGAAGAACTTAGCTCTAAGACAGACGTACACTTTTAGTCATCCAAATTTTCAAAGTAACAACAGAAATCATGTGAAATTTACATTTTGCGGTAATGAGATATGTCATTTATTATCATTTTGAAGCATATTCACTTCAGAGTCATATAAAAAGTAAATTCATCACCGAATCGATTTTTTGTTTAGTTTGTTTAACAATGAATCATAAAAGACATCTTGCATTAATTAAGCAAATTTCTGAGTTCAACCGAGAAAGAATAGTATCCTTTAGGAACTGTGAATTATCCTTGATAAAAACTGGTCGTCATGATGTGGATTTCTAATGATTGGATTTAGATGGGAAGGGAGATTTGATTGACCGATCGCACCTAACACTCTTCACCCCCCCACCCAGATAGTGGGATTATCAGTGTGTACATGGCAGGACTTAATTGATCACTATCTATCGCCTTTAGATCACGAACCAAAGATCAATATATTCAATCAGTTACACGTTAATCTGTTTCCTTAAACCATTCGATGATAATGATATTCCAATGTCTTTTGATAGCATATTGACTTCTAAAGTGCTGTTAGGTAGTATATTTTGAATATCATAAGTTCATCCTTTTAGAGTATATAACAATAAGGATTAAGGTATTCATAGTGATGTTATAACATAACGTTATTTAAATAACTGCAATTGTTTAGATATGTTAATTTATTAATAGTTTTCCGGAACTCTTTTGAAACAGATCCGTTAATCAAAAGTAATAAAATGATATCTATTTAATTTCAATTAAAATAATACATATTTTAACATTACAATACTTGTTATAGAGATTTTTTTGTATTTTATGGATCTTTCTTTTTGTATTACATGTATCACGATTACAGTCATCAGTAATCGTTTACCTATCTATCTCTCAGAAATAACTTTTAGATACTGTTATGTTGCAATTGTTAAGAAGAGTACATATCTGTAGTTAGTGCTAATATTTCAAAACCATAAAACTATTGAGTTTTATATAATTAAATCCTTTAGACGTATAAAACCCTTATATAGCAAAAAAACTTAGTTTTGTGTTGCTTCAAAGAAATTGGCTTTCTCAATTCATTTAATTTTTTTTTCAAATCTTCTTCATATTTTTTAATTTGAATCTATTGAATATTTTTTCCAAAAATAATGTTTAAATTTGTGAGATATGGTTCTATTTTTGCAAATGTCCAACAAAATTTAAAGAATTGATATAAGTTTTATTCCTTACTCTTCATTCAATATTCATAGAAAACTGTAGCGTGTACAAGAACTCGGATATCAGTTGTAATTTTAAAGTTAATTAAAATCTCATAATTCCAGATGTTTAGAAATTTGTAAATAGATTATTATTTACTAAAATGGGTGATTCAATGTTTCTTAAAGCAAAGTGGTTCTGTTCATAACTTCGCATTTTAATAATTTAATAAGAATATTTTTTTCACTTTATTTTGCATTATCATTAATATTTTGTCATTTTCATGTAAATAATTGAAAAACACCAATGGCAGAAATAAAAATGTTCATGTATTATATTTATTATTTATTTGATACTTATGAAGTCAAGAATTTATAAATTGCTAAATATATAACTTAGCATGATAATATACACTTTTAAATTATTTTGGCTTAATTAATAGTTAAAATATGCCTAAGGAGATATAAATTTTGTTAAAATTGTTTAAAGAGGGAAAATTTTAATTCATGTTTTTGTTAAAGGAATACATTTCGAATGTAAAGTTTTACTGCTTCTTTGACTATTGAGCAATTCTAGAGAAAATCTTAATCTCTTAGAAGAAAACACTTAATTACAATGATTTTTTTAAAGAATCAGAATGGAACAAATAAATGGAGCATAAGATTTCTATAAAGGTCACAAAAGGACAAGGACAAAAAAGAGGCGAATATATTTATATTGAGCAAATAAATCTAAAAGCTATAATGGGACACATCTTTGATTCCAAAACTATCAAGAAAAGGGACATGTGGAACATTCTTTTCATTTTTTTTTTCTACAAGAGGATTGTTTTGCTAAAAAAATCTCAAAGTTCATTGAATATATCTAGATCTTATAAGAATTCTTTTATTATGTAAATATTTTCAGCTTCATGAAAATTATCTGCAGAAATTAATTTTTTATATTATCAAATTAGAACTTTTTTTCCTTAATTAGGATTGAAGTAAAATATTGTTTACATTTTTACCATTCAAATTCGAATGAAGCTTTTTACAAATTAAAATGCAAATAATATTTATTAAAATAATTGTCTCAGTGAAATTATTTGTTCACAGTATATTTATGCACATGAATCTAAACATTTATTTTCATTAATTTTTTAATATTTGAGTTGGTTGTTATTTAGCATTAATGATATCTTTTTCATATCAAGTCACCCAAATCTTTTTTACAACTTTAAATTTGTGTACAAAAGTAATTATATAATATGACGGTTTCAAAGAATTGAGATGTAAAATTTTGCTTAGAATATCATATATTTTGCTTAGAACCTTCAAAAATATAAATTCATATATTCAAACGTATTTTATTGTTATAACATTCTTTTTTGTAGAATCATGTACAATCTGGACTGAAAGTAAGTACAATGAATACAGAGCAATTTAACGCAATAGGAAATATCTGTCATTATCAATTTGTTATTTTTAATAATTACTACATAATAATACAATTAATAATTGCCACATAATATAATTCCAATGAAAGAATTTCTGCTGCAAACCAGTGCTCAAAATCTCATGCCCAGCCAAAATTGTATAACACATTTAGTAATGTAAATGTATTTTCTCTACATTTTCATGAACACAAACTGGTAGAGAGCTGTTTGTAGAAATATTGAAATGCCTTCATTCTCCTCTACAGTATTTGCAGAAATAAAACAATGTATAATTTATAAAGTTCTGGAAATTCATTCCACCATGTTGCATGCTGTTGTAAAGGGTATTATGAATAAATTTTGTAACTTCATATTGTGTTAT
>JAPDSC010027573.1:45405-69840 GCA_026290005.1 Latrodectus geometricus
ATATTATAAATAGAAGTATATATACCATTTTCTCTTAGTAAAATATCCATACTACAAAATTTAAATAATAGATTCAAACGTAAATTTAGCATTAGGACAAATTTAGTTCATGATATGTTTATAATAAGTTATTATATCTTTGAAAATAAACATTTTTTTAAATTACATGAATGTTCTATTTTAATATTTTTAAAATGGTTTTACGTATAGAAAGTGGTTTATTTGTTAGATTTAAATCGGAATTTAGTAATAATTGAAAAAAATTTTTATTAGTTTTCCTGGGAATAAATATCAAAATTTTCAATTGATTACCAATAAATGATTTCTATATTTTTAAAAAGAAATTGTGAAATTGTATTAAAAATTAGGGACTTCTCAATGATAATGATTTAAATGTATTCCTTCTACCATATTTGCCAATTTTCTGTTTGGATAATTCCATATAATCCTAATTTTTGATACCAATCTTCATATGAAACAAGTTACTTTGATTGCATGGTTATGATTATAAGAAATATTTTGATGGATGTATGATTATAATAGAACAATAGAAAAGTTAAATTAAAGCGTTTAATATTTAATAATTTAAAAGATGTGCATCTAGTCCATGCTCCCCACTTGATTTTTAGCAATTCTTCGGTTAAAATGTTACCCTGATAAACATAATACATTCTGCGTTTATTATTTTATGCTATGTGATGAGGTTGAGGACTTTTTGATTTCAGTGCCAATGGAGTTTTCTGATTAAGTCTAGATTAAATTTGCTTTCAGCCCTATTTTATAATTCAACAATTATTTTTAGATTACAGGATATAACAATTAAAATACTGTTTTCTATATTTAATTCTTCCAGGGTGTATTTTCTGTTTTCAAATTATGAATAAAGCACTTATAAATGATCAGATGTATAAAGGTAACGGAGGTTTCAGACTTACAACGACTCCTATTATGACGGGTTTATAAGAACATATATTTTGAAGTAAAACTTTTAAGGAATTCATAAAGAGCCTTTGTTAAATGCAATTTTGCAACTAATGATTTCCTTAATAGGTGTATCGTTTCATCTATTAAGGAAAACATTACAGCATTTCTGTTTTCTTCCTGGCTTCTAGCAGAGTAATTGGTATTTTTTGAGTCGTTCCCCATATGACTTTTGTTTACTTATACTGGAAAACAATTACAGAATAAAGTTTATGGTAGGGGTTAAAATATCATATAATGCATTTCAGATATTAGGTTTTGTTCAAACATTAAAAATCCTATATTGCATTAAAATTCCAATAGGAAGTAAATGCAAAGAAATAAAAATTGTATTAATAAAACTCACCGAGATTCCTATAGCAACAAAATGTCAATTCTGTAAAGTATTCACGCATACACATTTAATAGTATTTTATTTTTAATTCTGAAATTACAGGTTGTTATGGTAATAGATATTGTAATGAAGAATTAAATTTCAGTTATTGTTACTCAAACATTATGGTCATTAAAATACATTTATGAAAAAAATTCCGATTTTCACAGGTATTGGTTAAATTTTTTTTAAACAAAATAAAATATGATTCAATTTTTATAAATTTATCAGACTCCCAATTATCTTTATTGTGTTTTGTGTATGAAAATTTCTAAATGATTAATCTTATTTCTAAAATGTTTGATTAATGTTCAGCATTTAATTACTCTTTTTTAGCTCAAATGTTACGAATTTTAAAAAATGTATTTGGAAGAGAAAAATTAATTAAACTCTTAAGGATATCTTGTCATTCTGGGTTGAAGGCAGTAATTAATAATTTTTACAGTTCAGATATTATTCAAGACAAAATAGAAAAAAATAAGATAATCTGATGACTTACATATGTAAGGTTTAAGATCAGTGTGGATATCATGTCATATAAAGACTTTTTTAACCCATTTTATTCAATATTTTTTTAAAACAACAGATAAATAATTACTTAAGTCGTAGGATTAAAAATTTCTCTAAGAAATGGTTCTAGAATATGTTGAGTTATAAATGCTCATACTTTGAACAAAAATTGAATAAGTTACAGAAATAAAAATAGATAATTATGGTCAATTATTCTTTTCCTAAATCATTGGCACAATGACGCCAGATACGTTTCGATGAAATCAAATGAGGATAGAACAAAGCAGAGCTAAACAATTGATTTGCTTGAATTCTTGAAAAATATAGAATAAAAAATATTGAATGATAATATTATTTGCTTAAGATGTATCACAAATGTTATTCTTGGCACACACTGCATGAAATAAAAAACTTCATAAATATTTTCCAGTTCTAATTTTTTTTATTTTAGAATACTAAATTTTAAAAAGTATGGGTTTTGTAATTTTAAATTGCTTTTTTTTTCATATTTTTTTAAATTTTTGTAATATTTGACTAATAATTTATTTTTAAAATATTTCAAATATTATTTTTAATATATAAATTACGTATATACCAATTATTGAAAAGATACATAAAATATTCTTATAATTTTTAAGTATTTTTGAAGTAATGAATGTAGTTACAAATAAATTATAGCCGATAGATGTTTAAACATTGTAAGCAGATATTGTGGTATAAAAAATGCACAATATTCTATTTTCTCTCATTATTTTAAAGCACATTATATATTATAGCAATATTTATAAAAACTTGAATATATTCACAAAATGCAACATAACAGTTAAATAACAATTATCAATTAAGAAAAATATTCTTTACTGAAAAATGTTGTTCAAAGAAATTAATGTCTTAATAAGTGTACTGAAGTCATAGTATATATTTTTCTACCTAAGGCAGTTTTAAATTTTCAAGCATTATACTTTGAATATAATAAACAATTATGCAAAATAGTAATATATATTCAAGATTTAAAATGCTAATTAAAAGAATATATATTGGTGAAGTCTATTAGAAATTGTTAGATATAGTTTTAATACATAAAATTATTTTTATATTCTAACTTTTCAAAATTAAAATATTAACTGTACAAAAATCAGAATATTTATAAATTCTTACTAAACTGTTATGTGAAAGAAATGCAATACAATTTTTGGTAAATTATCAATTGCTGAAACTACAGTTTTTGATATAATTGGTTCTTGAAAGTAATAAATAAATTCTTTGAAAATATTAATGTGAGATACTACTTCTTATGTTTTTTTTTTCTTAATTGTTTAAAGTAATTTTAATTACCCGTAATAATTCCATTTACCATTGCTTGTTCAAATAAAATCACAACGAATGTTATTATAAACTTAAAAACAAGATTTTTAACAAGAGAAAAAAATAATCTAAACATCAAAAGATATCTTCTAAATTTGATTGTAAGAACTTAATCTTCTTAGGTACTTTAAAGCTTAAGAGTATATCAAGGAGAAAATGAAATAAAATTAAAAAAGCATATAAGAAGTGCTATTTATGTCATATTTTCATTGACGGTTCATTACGAGATTAAAAAAGAAAATATTTGCTTCTGAGTTTCTATGGTATAATATAGCTTAAAAATTATAGAAAATAATCATTACCTCAGAAACAAATATGCATACATGCAATTTGCATAATATCCGATAAGATATATCCATAAGGGGAAGAATGATTAATTTCATTAGTTGAGGTAAAATAAGATATTTTTTTTTATCAGAATTATATAAATTTATTGATTATGATAACTAAATTAATTTGTTTTCATTTTCGATTCTTCATCAGAGTATAATATGAATTACTTCAATGCTTGAGTGACCCTTTAGTTATATAAACTAGATATTGTTTTAATCCTCTAAAAACAATTCTTCATGCTTCCTACATATATTAATAAAATAAATGGGAATATTATTGTTTTATAAGTTTATAAATAAAGGGTCTTAGATGAATCATAAAAACACCTGCTTAAGCCTTAATAGATTTCCTAATTATTTCCATTCTTTAATTATTTGAATTCCACATATTTAATTTTTACTTTTAATAATTTTGTCTTTCTTCAATTTTAAATCAATAAAATAATTGATGTGCTGGATTTAATATCGCTCTATTTTATAATTGGATTTTTGCATATTTTTGATATATCTCTTATTGCATTCATTATATATATATATATATATATATATATATATATATATATATATATATTTAAATATTTACATTTAATTATTTATATACATTATCTTACAGAACATTGTGCCATAATAAAATCTTACTGTTCTATTCAAACTTGAATTAAATTTCTACTGACAAATACAGGATAAAATTAATGTCTCAAGATAAAATTTCCCATAACAATTGTAAAATACTTAAAATATTTAATCTATTTATCCGAATATTTTATCTGAAAGAAAAAAAAGAATAGATTTTACAAAGTCAGGGGACGCAATATATGACATGAAAACGAAATAGAGCGTGATATATAAATACAACGATCAAACGACACTAACAATCAAACGATTTAACAATCACTTATTTTTTATTTTTTGGATATTTTATTTGAAATTAATTTTTTAGAGCAAAAAATATAGTTCTTTGTATGTTGTAAATTTAAAATTGCCACCTTCTCATGTATATTTTTAATAAAATCTTAACATACGTGTGAATGGCAATGCGAACGTTAAAATAATTGAGAATAATAATGTATTACTTTAAAAATTCTAAAATTCTTAAAACATGGGATATTTTTTATAAAATGATAATATAAATGATAATATAAGATAGAATAACTACTATTGATTTCTAACAATTCTAAAATAATAAAATTGCCAAATGTATGTTTACATTTAAATAATATAATGAATGATTTTAATATTAAATATTTCCCTAATTATATAGTGTAACCAAATTTTCAAATAAATTGATAATCATTAGTAAGGAATTTTAGTGGAATGTTTAGATTAATTAAGAAAATTCAAATAATATATTGATTAAATTTAATGAAAACACGGGACTAAAATTTATAAAATTAAGAGGATAAAAACACTCTTTTTAATATTAATAATTATGCATCATTTCAAAAACCTCATTAAACGTGATTTACGTATTTTTATTTGAAAATGGATTGCTAAAAGATATCTGGAATTTACATGTAACAAAAATGCATTAGGTTACATTATATTTAAAAATTAATACACATATTTCGCGTAATTTTTTTAAAAATTTATTTTAATAATTTTTATGAGATAATCAATTGAATAACATTCCTAGATAAAATAGCTTTGTTTAGTTCAAACTATTTTATTTATAATTCTCTGTAATATATAAAAACTTATAAATTCATTTGTTTAAAATAATAATGTTATTTTAATTTCATGCATTGCACCAATAATTACACACATATGTGCAATTATCGGGAGTATACGAATTTTGAGAATCTGGCTTGATAGAGGCATTGTCTAAAAAAGCATAAGTCTGTGCATGCACTCATAGAGTTCTCTGAATGCTGGGAATGAGGGGATTTTCCATAACGCCATTTTGGAATAAATACTTTAATATGATAGTAGCAAGCTTATTTGAAACTTTTATATCATTGATATCTTCTAATGTTGTCAAGTTCCAGCTGTGAAATATTTTACAATGACAAATAAATGTAAGTGCGGGAAACCTTTATTGTCGTCTGTAAGACGAATGTGGTACAGAGCGCATGTTTTCATGGTAAAACACATTTTATATGCGACGAAACAAAAGAGCAATTGAATCATACATGTATATCACCCAAAAGAAAATTCCATTGATGAGCAGTCATGAGAAATAATCAGTGAATCTTCCTTTGTGAGGTACATAAAGAAGTGCCTCAGAGCCAAAATAATAATTCATGTAATTCTGCATGAAAACTTGAAGTACAAAAATGTCTGCCGAAATAAATTCCATAACATCTAATACGAATGAGATGAATTCGTATTTTACAGGATATAGCTTATATGTTATTAAGAAACTGGAGAAAACATTTTTCCGAATGAATTCACAGTTAAAAATTATCATGTTTGATTCTGTCAACAAGTAAAGGAGTATTAAATTACAATATTCTTCATCTCTGTTGTCTAAAAAAACAAATTTATCAATGAAATATAAAAAGTCAAAACTACTAAGTGAGGGTTTTTTTTTTTTTTTTTTTTTTTTTTTTTTTTTTTTTTTTTTTTTTTTAAAGTAAATTACTTTGAGTAAAGGGTGAAATATTTAGTACGGTAGACACGTAAGTTGCATTGCATAAGTTTGGAACGAAATTAAAAAATACATGACGTGGTTTGTTCTAACACAGTATTAATCTTTTTTCTTGATAATATTCGTTGTTATAATGTTGCAAACAAAAAATTGATTACCCAAGTTAAACATCATTTCTGAAACCAATAGGACACTTATTTCACTCACCAACGCAGTAATGTCCAGTTTATACGTTTCAAGGTTGTTACATTTTATGTTGTGTACTAACAAACAGCAATGCTATTATGTCATATATCTCATAGACAGTAATGTCACTTTCATTTGGAAATTACTAAAAAGCATGTATTTCCCAAACCACAAAAAGTTAAGATACATAAACACAGTAACAAGTAAAGAAAACCTCTGTTGATAACTTGTATCCCTAGTTTAGCCACTCATAAATGACAGAGACAATTACAAACTGTTCAATAAAAAGAAGTCAAATGATGTTCATTTCTTCTTCAGTGACTTGTCAGCCCAGGATGGGCCCTTGCCTTCCGCAGTATCAAATTCCAGGATCTCCTATCCGTGGGCCGAGACCTCCGGTTCGCAATTTTTAAAGTTTTCAAGTCCTTTACAACGCAGTCGAACCATCTGAGTTCAGGTCTTCCTCTTTTTTGGGTGCCGAATGGTCTGTCTGAGAAGATCTCTTTTGTTGTACGGCTTTCGTTCATCTTGTTTAGGTGGCCTACCCATTTTATTCTCTGAATCGTTATGTAGTTGACTAAATCTGGTTCTCCAAGCAACTTGTAAAGTTCAGAGCTAGTTCTTCTTCTCCAGATTTCGTTACATTTTATACCGCCCAAAAATGCTTCACAAAATTTTTCTTTCAAAAGAGATAAGGTATCTTTAACTTTTTTCTGTCATTGCCCAAGTTTCGGCGGAGTAGGTGAGAACGGATCTGATTAAGCTTTTGATATTCATTTGAAGAACTTAAATTATTTTGCTTGCAATGTTTAATACTGAATTACGTTTAAGAAAATGGGTGTCTGTTCTCCATTATTTTTAAACTAAAAGTTTTTTTTTTTTAATCATTGACAATTTTGATTGTATTATAGCAAAAGTTTTAAATTTTATATAAATTGAATTTCTTAATTTCCCTTCTACTATGTTATTTACTTTTAGATGATTGATTTTTAACATTTCTTGAATTCCGATTAACATTCATGGCATTCTACTTAATATTTTTAAATTTAATATTTGTGCAATTTTGAAAATAACTATTTTCTGTCTCATAAATAAGTGGACATTTAATAAATCAGTTACTTCGTTTATAAATTTTCCAGTTTTAAATTTTTACACGTTTTTAAATCCATTGAAAGCTTTTTATATATTAAAATCGAGTTGATTACATTTTTTTTTATGTTTAATAAAGAAGTAAAGAAAAAATATATTAAATTTTAAACCCAATAGCAAAACGTAATTAATTAATAAGGAATGAAAATTGTTAAAAATAAAAACAAAATATTTGCTTTAACAAATAAATAATTATTTTAACGTATATGTGTAGAAATATGTGGGAAGGAAAATATACTAACAAAAATTCAGACAAAAACTCTAACATTATTCTTTAACTAATAACATTATGTAGACATTATGTCATTAATTAATTTAATAATACTTTATATAAATAATGAATAAGTATAAACTTATGCATACGTTTTCAATACCTTATATATTACATACAAGTAGAAATGGAATTCACGTGGGGTAAAATTTTCAAAGAATTTGAGACAAAATGTATCTACTAGTTACAGAATTTCAGTATGGGAAATTTAACAAATCATTTCTATGAAAATTTGAACTGATCGAGAATCTATCATGTGTATTCTAGAAAAGGATGCTTCTGACAGCTGATATTAATGAAGATGGAACAATTCAATTTGTAATTTGTACTTTAGATATAAAGCCAATTCATTTATCAATAAAAGGAAATACAAAATATTACTAAGCTTAAAACTAATTTTAGTATAAAAGTTTTTACTAAAGTAAAAAAATATCAAAATTATTGATAATTTTAAGTAAAATATTTAAACTATTCCATTGCTGACTAATAAACATGAGGGATTCATCTCACATAATAGTGATTTATTTAAGGATATATATTAAATGGTATTGTAAAATTGAAATAAATTTAATTCTAATTCATCTAAGGTATTGGAAAAACATTATTTAATAAATATGCAACTATTAAGAAAATTTTAATGTGTTGCTATAACTAATAATATCGAAATGACGAATTTATATTTTACTATTTTTATTTCATTTGATGATTTTACGCATAAATGATACAAAAAAATGATACGCAATATCTTATAGTTACATTTATTGTATCTTATTAATTAATCTTTAAAATTGGAGTATTCAAAAATATATAAATCAGAATCAAGTGCATATTCCTAAACATTTTAGAAATGAAATTGATACAGAATATGTTCTGAATATCAAATTTATTTTTCCCAAAAAATTACCATTTTTAAAATGCATACAATGCTGTTCTAATTGGTAGAAATGAGACAAGATAGAATATGTTCTTAAAATAACCAAATAATTTCTTAACTAAAATGAATCGTTTTAGTTATATTGAGTTTTAATATGCTATTAAATGATAAAAAATTGCAAAGATTATTAAACAATTTAAAAAGAAATAACGTCCGTAATTTTTATTATCAAAAAATATTTATAATTTTTTACAATCCTTTGTTGAAGACATGAATTGTTGCCGAGTTAAATAATAGACATTCTTCTAATAAAGAATTTCTATAACTTTGGAAAAGGTTAAGGTCTTAAGTAAACACACAACTTTTTTTAAGAACAGTTAAAATAATTCCAAAGATTCAATTTAAATGGTTATACAGTCATTCCATAAACTCAAACTCTTTTTTTATCCAAACAGCAGTAATTTTCTATTTCAATCTTAAAGCTATCTTAAATTTTATTCATAGAAATGTCACACAAGGCTGTCTGTGTAAATCAAAATGCCAAAGCAAAATTTTAACACATAAACAATAAGCTACTTTCTAAAATTAAGAAATTTAGTAAACGTATATTTGGCTTGAAAGGAATTCTTCATATCTTAATCATATTATTTATATTATTTCTTTTGTAAAAAGATTTAAAACTTCAATGACAGATTTAATATTTTTAGAAAAAATCAATTTTGAATTATTCTTATCAAATTAATTCGCTTAAATTGAATATGAAATAATTTTGTGACAAGTATAATTTTTGAAAAACATTAAAAATATCTTTAATAGATTTCGAGAGAAAAATTCGTCACATTTCTAAAATTTCTGGCATAAATATTACTTATTCGTGGTGGTTATATACAAAACTAATAGCTATTTTTGTCCCTTTATTGTTTCTTGAAAACAATAAAGAAACATAATTAGGTATTTGTTTTGTTGTTTTGAATTTTTAACAATTAAATAGTGTTTACATTTCTTTTCATTTCGAAAAGGTAAATTCTATAACTATACTTCTGATTTTTTAGATGTTCAATGAAATTTTATAGGAAACATTTATTTAATAAAAATGGTTTAATTTTTTAAGAAACTAGTATACTTATTTAAAATGCTTTAATTACTTTTTTCTTGTAAAACAGTTCAAGTTCTTGTTGAAAATGTTCTAGTTTGAAAAACAAATAGAACTGCATTCAAGATTACTTTTTTTATACATTTCAGTAATTTTTTCTTCCGTGTAAAATTTCTCTATCAGTTTTTAAATATCGGTATTTATATTTTTTGGATTTAAAAATTTTTATTTAATAATAAATGAAAAGAACTATTTTTATAAAATTTATATGAAGTCTAGTTTCAACTTATCATGTTTCAATGAATAATCGTTAAGATTTGCTTGCTTTTATAACAAATATTATGGCTTAATGTCTAGGTGATAAATATGTAGGAATTTACTTAAAGTTATTATTTATCATAAATTATACTTTTAATTTCACTTAAATCATTCTTTACTTTTATTCTTAATATCATTAAACATAAGTACATGCTTTAATTGGAATATTACAAAGAAAGAAAATTTTGAATATTTTTTTCCTTTTCCGTTTTGCTGCAGCTGCCACCATTTTAAGCATCAATATTTTCATGCTTTCACTCAACATATTCAATGCAAAATTATTAAATAGCAATGAAATCTGCCTGCGTTTAAATAGTTATGAAAAATATGCTTATTATAAAATTTATTCGAAAATAATACAAAATGTCAATAAATCACAAATTATGATAAAAAAAATCTTACAGTAATATTATTTGAAGGAAATATGCTTACAACAATTCATTAAATTTAGAAAATTATTTAAGTAAAATTTAAATTTGAATAAAATAATAATATATTTGTATGTTTCACATTCTATTTTCTATGTTTACATTATGATTAAAGCATAATTATGCTACATATTGTATGGCTACATATTGTATTAAACTTTTGTTTATATATGTTTACATTTGCATTCGCCACTTAGTCAAATATTTAAATTATCTGTAAAGTAATATACTTTATTAAAAACTTATATTCTAAAGATCTGAATAAAACTTGAAAGTAACGAAAAAATTTCCTTATCATTCAAACATTCTAAATTAAGAAACTTGATGTATGTTTATATAAATATGAAATAAAATTTAAGTGATAATTCTGTATAATAAATTTATTAATAAAGGATGAATAAATAAAAATTATAAATCGTTTTGTTAATCTTCGTATTTTGAAATTCCTTTCATTTTGAATCATTAAAATAGTTTTGAATTAAATAATAAGAGAGATATTATATACAATCAAGTGTTATTCTAAAAATATGCATTTCAAATATAGTGAATAGGATTTATAATTCTTACGTTAGTATTCAAAGTTATAATATTCAAAGTGTTAGTTATTATATTAGGAATATTAAAACTTAGAAATTTCCATTGATGAAATGTTCGATATTACTAACGTAATATTACACTTCAAAAATGCGTTAGCAATATTCAAAGTGTAATATTACGTCAGTAATATTAAATTTTAGAAACTTCCTTGTTTCAAGATATAATTCAGACATTTAATTTATTATAATTTAGAAAAGTTTTCAATTAAAACTGTGGCCCTTTAAGTTAGATGAACATGTTAAAACTATTTTATTGAATTATATTTGTTTTATATATGAAAATTTAAAATAGCAAAACTATACAATATTTATGAAATTGGGCTATATTATGTAAATAAGTATATATTTAAAGAAAAAATAGTATTTGAACAAACTATATTGCATTAAGTTAGAAATAAAATAAATTAAAAAACAATAATATGCTTAAAATAATCTTTATACAGCATTTCAATTGCATGTGATTTGTTGTAGTTTTTCCTTATAATGAATATTAATTTTGCTTAATTAGAAAAAACATTAAATTAAAAACTTTTGATACTTTAACTACAAAATTGATGAATATTGCAATGAGCTTTGCCTGTGATTTATTATGTAACAAAAATTTCTTACATCACATTAACTTACTTTCTGTAAAATATAAATGATAGCAAGAACTTACCGTAATTTCCTGTACATAATCCATGGATTATGTGTAAAAAATGTTTTGAATTTCGTTGTGCCTATTATATGCCACCATGTAGATATTCTGATATAAAAAAAAACATTATCCATCGGAAAAGCTTAAAATGAAGTAATTAGAGAAATGCTATTTTTGCTTCATAAAATAAATAATAGATGGCACCACTACTCGAGCGACTTATTTCACCAATAATCACTTTTGCCAAACTATGTTCAAGAATGAATTCGGTTCCTTGGAAAGATATTACAGTTGCAATTAGCTAACATCACATTTCGCATTCTGTCTTGAACTGAGCAGTTTTATACAGAATATATCAAAATTCGTATATCGTCATGTGGAAGTGAAAACTTTTAAGTTATACTACAGATTTTGATCTAAAAGTTATCGGGAGGGCAAATAAAAAAATTGTAACAGTTATGTAAAAATTAGAGATGGGTTAATGTAAGTTGAAAGACATAGCACGAATGGCACAAAAGGTAAAATATATCCAATGAGCAGTTCGAAGATTATCAATTTCTTTTATTTAATTGTGAACGAAACAAATATAATATATTTTTTAAAATATGTCTAATTTCGTTTTAAAAGTAATTAAAAAATAAAAATCCGAAACAAATATAATTTATTTTTTTAAAATATGTCTAATTTCGTTTTAAAAGTAATTAAAAAAGTTTTACTTAAATCTTCTTGAAATAATCGCACATGATCGATCTCGTGCTTTCATCTCAGTTTATCGTACTTTGAATGACGTGAATCCAAACAGATCTTTTTCATAATAAATGTTTATTCTGTGAATTTTATTATATTATTAATCACACTAATTTATATTTTATGTGACACCCACAATATCAACAGTATATATTTTCGACTATTCACCAAAAATCGCCGAAAATTAATTGAGCTTTTTTTTTCTTTTTTTTGAAAAAAATGGTCTTGCGAATAATATGAGGCTGCGGATTATATACATGAAAATACGGTATATTTAATTAGTTAATAAGTGTAAAATATGATTTAAATTATGTATAAAAGATTAACACATTATAGAAAACTAAAGAAAAAGCTGAGAGAAACATACTGTAGTTTATAAATCATAAAAATATAATCTTATTAATAATTACACTATATTTTGTTGCTTGAGCACACATTTCTTACTACCCGTAAGGGGAATTATTTTACTAACGATATCAGTATTTTGTATACAAATTTTAATATTCAATTTTTTTTCTAGCAATTGAAATTTTTCTGAAAATATAAGTATTCATTGGAATAAATGTGAAATCTCATCGTTATAAATGTGAAATCTCTAAACATTTATAAATTCTTTATGAGGGTAAACTTGAAACACATTATAGAATTGCCTTATAAGCTCTATCACATCTTTGATAAAAATAGTAAAAATATTAATGAATATTAAATTCAATATAATCTTTTTGTTAACTATATAGAATATAATTTTATAGCATTTAATAAAAATCAATACAAAACAGTTAGAAGGCAGGAAGAATTATTTAAAATATCTAAATTCAACAAAGTCCATTTCTTTTTAAATATTGCTGCAAAATTAATAGATTTAATTACTCGTACTTCAGCTATTTCTGTGCAGTATTTCCCTAAAATCTTGTTCTATGATAAATAAAATATTCTGAGAATAATTTTTATATAATTATTATGTTTTTCTTCTATTCTTTGTATGTAATGATAATCATAAAACATTTCAATTAGAGAAAGTCTTAATTTCTTAAAATCAGTATAAATGTTTTTCTTTGTTAATTTATTAAACATTTTAAAGATGCGTAAAATTTCTATCCTTAAATTTAATATCCTTAAAAAAATCACATGATGTTTTAAAAATACATAACTCACATATTTTGTTTCTAAGAAAATGGTGCTTATTCTCTCTCACATGGCTTTTTATAAGCCATTTACAATCTACAAACAGCAAAAACAATAACATTTCAAGGAAATTAATTCACAAAATTCGAAAATACTTTTCATTGATTAAAGCAAAATTTTCAATTTCACACCACCAAAAATAATAAACATTCTATATAGATTCAATTATGTCAAATTGTATTTGTCTTGGATGAAATTAACAGCATAGATTGTAGGAAAAAGGAGTATTAGTATCACACATACAGCTTTTCGTTCTCTTCTAATTTTCGATAAACCCTAATCCCACGTCTAAAATAAACATTATATATCTATATTTGAGAAAGAATCTAATAGAACTAAAAAATTACTTTTCCTAAAAGACATTTACCGTTTATCTTGCTTTTCCTGGTGTCCAAGTTCTCAAGAAATTTCTCTGAATCAAATATTTGTCAAACTATTTTTCAATTACTCTCTTTTGTTAACACCCACTGGGAATTTGTGGGATTTCATTCTCGTTTTATGACACTTATACACTATAGACCATTTCTGATAGTTACATAAACGTAAAATTTCATACAGTCTTTGGATAAGAAATACAAAATGTAGAACATAAAATGGTTTTATATGATTTCTCGTACAATACAGAAGAAATATATATCTTTATGAATTGAAAGTAAAGTTCAGTGATATATTAATTTGAATTTAATGTGAATCGTTATCAAACGTTAAAGTTAAGACTTCTATATGAAATAATGTTAACACTTTAAACAAATTTAAATTGAATATAAATTATAATAAGTTTTAATATTACCTTTACATTTACTCTAAAATGCAAATTGAAAAGTTGAACTTTATTCATGGCATTTAATTAAAAAAATTAAATTTTCAGCTGGTATTTATATACATAAACCTATTTTGCTGTTTAATTTTTCCCCTGTTAGTTTCATTTGATTTTGTTAAGATTATAGAATAGTTCTCAATTGAAATGGCGTTCATTGTGAGTGTTTAAATAGATATTACTTTAATTTTCTCATTTTTTCAAATGTTATTAAATATCACGTATATACCAATTTCACCCTAAATCCACCCGATAAAACAGTTTTTTTTAAATATTTTAACTGTAAATAAGGAAAACAATTTAAAAAAAATACCCTTATTCTAATGGAATGAGAAGAAATTATGTGAAAATTAGAAAAATAATAATTCTAGTGCAATTAACATCCTCTCACAAATACTTTTCGAGTAATAAATTAATGAGTTTCAGTAGCACTCGTTTGTTTCTCGGAAAATTAAAATTTTGCATTGTTAAGTTTTAGGTATAAGAAAAAAACTGTTGTTAATGTATAATGAATATACATTTTATTTTGTGTAAACGAAGCTATTTAGGATACCAGACAGAAAATTTAGCTTTAACAGAATAATTAACCAGATAAATCTAACCTTAATAAAACAATGTTTTTTTTATTTTACCAACACTTAACTAAACTATTAGTTGGTTAAGTGTTCGTAAAACAAAAAGCATTGTTTTATCAATAGATATATATGAAGCTCTTTAGAGATTATTCATGAAGAGATTAAAATTGAATTTATTTTACTTACCAGAAATTTAAATGACTGATTCCTTAATTTTCAATTTTCTTCATTAACGATGATATAGAATATCATTTTAATTGGTATGGAATAACAGAACGTCTAACAGGTTGATTTAAAATGAATGCTTTCACTTCATTTTCTGAATAAAGTAACATATCAAAAAGTAAAGTCTTTGATAAGAAATGGACTTATTTATCTTACTTAAAATGTTTTTATATAATATACACATTAAACTATCTTGATCTCATTTGTAATTTTATTAGCTCCAATAAGTAATCAGCAAGCAAATTAGCTACTGTGTAGAGACACTCTAAAGTGTTAATTATTTTACCAAGAAAAGAAAAATATAAAACTCTAAATGGAATAACTAGAAAAAAGAAAAAGATCTTTTAAGAAATAAATAAAATCAAGTAATGGAGGAGCCAAAGTTGCATAAAGATCAAAGAGTAACAAAGGAAACAGAACAGGAAATGGAGTACTAGGGGCAAATAAATCTAAAAGCAAATCTGTAATGGGACAGATATTGGATTCCAACATTACTGAGAAAAAAGATGCATGTGGAGTAATTTTACTTTTTGCAAAGAATTTCTATTTTTTTAAGAAAAAATGTAGGTTTTGCTGGAAGGAAACTAGAATGTTAATCAATGTTCTTTCTTACCAGGAATGATTATTTTCTTTCTTGTTTTTTGTAAAGAACATTGCAAATACGTTGTAAAGATTGAAAAATGGATGTTTTTAAACTTAGCAAATAAAAATATAAATATTTAGATAGAAATAGAGCATTCATTGAATTAGAAAATCAATTTCTCATGATTAAATAAGTGTATTTATCGTAAAATAGTTATTGACAATTGTTTAAAACTACGCTTTGCATATTTAAATGTGATGTATGTACTTAAGTACTTAAAGGGCTTTTAAAAATAATATTAAAATATGAAATCAGATAGAATACTAATCATATAAACACAGCATCAAGAATCCATAAAGATAAATTCATTTTA
The DNA here is from genome assembly GCA_026290005.1 of Latrodectus geometricus. Lineage (NCBI taxonomy): Eukaryota > Metazoa > Arthropoda > Arachnida > Araneae > Theridiidae > Latrodectus > Latrodectus geometricus. The sequence continues at coordinate 61,611 of JAPDSC010027573.1, forward strand.
AATAAAAATGTAAATAGTTTTTAAAATAAATTATTTATATCAATTTGCATTCCTTAGTTTATCTTTATATTTTTTCACTAATTTATTTTTAATGGGTAATGCTCAAACTTAACAAATAAAAAAATATTTTTAATGTATGTAAATATGTATATGAAAGTGAATATATAATGCTTAAGAATTTGGCAATAGAAAGGAGGAAAATTTCAAGGCTGGAGGATCTCAGCAAAATTAAACTCATAACGGGATCATCATTTATAAAAAATCAAAAATTATAAAATAGCTTTTAAAGAGATTCTGAGAAAATTAGAAATGCTAAATTATTAGGGAGAGCAGTCGTCAAAATGTCATTGCCATTCCTTTTAATGATATATTACATGGCTTGAAACATAGTGTAGCGAAAAGCAAAAGGATATGTATGTTTTGATACATCATCCATGTCAACAATTTATAATAAGCCAAAATAATTTCTGTGTGATTTTAGATATCTAAATAATAATATATGTGAAAGTGAATTGAAAAGTACTGTGAGGAAACTAATAATGTGAGGAATATGATCGTTACATATGACATACCATATTTTTGAAAAATAATTGATCCTTTCAGTTAAAAAAATAATCAATTTTAACTAATCATTTAAAACTAAGATGTACATATCTTTATTAGATTTGTCAAGATTTTTATTTCTAGTTTAAAAAGACGAATGTCTGAATTTGTGTCTCAGTGTCTTATTTTTAGATACAGTGAATATCTTTCCTCTTTTATGTTCGGGAAATAATTGTACTTGATTGTACTAACATATACACAAGCAAATAAAATTTATGTAATATGCTATGCTCCAAACTTTAAATTGTGATCAATTAGAATAAAAAACAAATAATTTGAAATTTATATTTAATATATATTTAGCGTAGTTTAGTAGATAACTAAATCAAGGTTGCCGTAAGATTGTTTAATAATATTATTTAATTAGATAATCTACCAGAATAATTTTTCATTGATAGAGAATCATATTTTTGATATTTACAGATATTTATCATATTTACAGATATTTATCATATTTACAGATATTTATTGCTTATCTTTCATGATTCAAATCATGGAATGAACTCGTGTGGCTTTTACTCTAAAGTTAATTGTTTTAATATTGAACAATAATATGTCATATAAATTATGTTGTATATATATATATATATATATATATATATTGCCCTTCAAGTAGGATGTTCCTAAAGAAATTTTATATTTTTTTATAAGCAGAATTAATTTATTATTTTATTGAAGTAACTTTTTATGAGAATTACTTGATTAGATTTATCTATATCCTTAATATATTTTGTTTACCTAAATTTAAGAGGTTTCCTAAGATATTGTTGACATGCTCTTTGAAAATAAATGTAAACATCTTCATAAAATAGTAGTTATTATGTTTCAAAATCTTTTTCTTGAGCAAGCAAACTTTTTCATTCGAATTTAAATTCCATAATCTTATAAAAGTTATCTTTAAATTTCTCAAGATTATATTTCTACTCTCTAAGATTAGACTTATTACTCTAGAAATTAATAATTTAAAATTTTACTTCTGGAATAATCCATAACTCTAAATAATTCACACTCAAACATTCCCGAAGATTGTGGAAATTTCGAAACACAATTTGATATCAGTTCAAAGGCTACAATAAATTATGACCTTGGAAACTATGTTTCTTGTTTAAATTTATCTTCCTGTATTGTATAAATTTATCTTCATTGTTTAAATTTATCTAGATTCATTTCCAGCCAAAAAGCATTAAAACGTTCCTATTGAATAAACAGAGTTTTAACTAAATAAAAATATAAATGAAATGTGTAATAACGTTAATATTTTTAATATTTTTGTTAAATTTGGAATTTATGAAATAGGAAAAATATTATAAATTAAAGATATTTATTTATTTTTCTATTCCTAAACGTTGTTCTTAATTAATAATTAAGTTTCTTTAAGTCAAATGTTTGTACCGTTAATGCTGAAAAAAACTGAGTAACAATGAAATCAATAATTTTGAAAATGATAAAACATGTTATTCTAACGAATCTTTTTCTGAAAAAAGTTCAAATTTAATTTTCTCATTTCTTTTGGAATTAAACATACTTACTTATTCAATAATATTTATTATAAACTCAAACAAAAAAGCCATGTTTAAAAGTGTGTAAACAGAACCAAAACTTATATTTAAAAATAAAAATAACTGATATAAAAATTACGTAAGTGCATTTTACCTTCACATGAAAATTTTTATGGCTTTCCATTTCTAAACTTTCTGCAACTCAAAAGAACTGATTTCAATTTCTAGACAAATTTATCTTATGTAAACAGCAAAAATAAATTGATATTTTCCTTCCTTTGCCAATAAATAAAAAATCAAAATATATCTCCACAAGTCAAATATACAGAGTTTTCTCTAAATAAACGTAGATTATCATATCTTTTCCAAATATATGTTGAGATTCATCTAATTTTAGTTTCATAATTTATTATTAGATATGAAGAGTTTACATTTCCATACTTAAAAAGTATTATAGTTTTATCATGTTAAAAACTATATTTACTTAAGAATATTTTAAAATTGCTTAGAAACCAATAATTTTTAATTCAATTATATCTTTTTTAACTATATTCTGAAGGGAATATATTTCATTGTTAAATCAGTGACATCTGCATACCTATTTAATATTTTAATAAAATATGATATATCTCAATGACTTTTTTATTTACTCCCATTTCTACTAAACTATCACTCTAACTTTAGATTTTTTTTTAAATTCATTTCATTTTTATTGTTACTTATGACACTTGGCAAAGAGACTGGGTGAATGAAGTCAGAAAGAGTGTCTTCCAATTTTTGATTGGAGTACGCTCATACGAAGTTGGAAGTATGACTTTTGTCTCATAATTGGCAGCACCATTTGGGTCTTCTGATTTAGAGATTAAAAACAAGACCGATACCTTGCCTCCAACACCCCCAGAGGTTTCAATTTGGAATGAGAACTTCGAGAACATTATGACCCGACATATTTTAAGTACCCTAGTCACCATCAATGAACACGACAGGTCATTGGCTAAGCCGGTATTCAAAATCCTCCATTAACGAGAATGACGTCATATCCAATCTTGCCCCCAAGGTCTCTAATTTTTATTTTAATTTCGTTTTTAAAATTGAATAGGCATTTAATTTTTATAAATGCAAATATATTAACAAAAATTATCATAGTAGATAAGAAATAATTTAAATTGATTTGTTTTTATGGCCGCGGTGGCCTTGTTGGTTAGGGCGTCATTCTCGTTAATGGATGATTTTGAATCCCGGCTTAGCTGAAGATCCGTCGTGTTCACGAATGGCGACTGGGGCACGTAAAATATGTCGGGTCACAATTTCCTAAATGTTACCATTACAAATTAATACCTCTGGAAGTGGTTGGAGCCAGGCTATGGGTGTTTACTGGTTTCAATCCTAAATTGTAAGATTCAAATGGTGCTACCATCTATGAGCCAAAAGTCATACTTCCATTTTTGTATAGGGGTACTCCAATCAAAAGTGAAGACATTCTTTCTGACTTCATTCACCTAGTCTCTTGACTGGCGGGCTTGGCGTTGCCAAGTGTCATCAGTAACAACATCAACAGAAATAATTTTGTAACATACAAATTTCATGAAGTGATTCTACTTTAATTCTATTTTAAAGGGTTAAAGATTCATTAAATTGCTTATATTTGTAAAACATATATAGAGGTTTACTTATATTATACTCTATATGTTTTAAATTTTAATCAAAATGAAGATTTAAAAAAATTTTAGGTTATTTAATTTAAATCCAATCGGAAAAAGATTGTTTACGTCTTTGAAATTTAACATGTTTATATTTATGCTATTCATTTCAATAACCGATATTATTTTTCAATCTTACAATCATTATAATTGTTGTTATAAAAAATATTTACGAACTCATCGTAAAAAAATAATTAAACTTGATGCATAAATTCAGTAGATGTCCTTATCATATCCTTCACTCTGAGTGTATTATTTATTAATTTTTAATTTGTGTATATTAAAAAACTGTGAGTAAAAATTTATTATTTTTAAAAGAACACAGAAGAACTTTTTGTTAATATTTATATGCTTCTTTGTTTTTTTAAAATAATTCTTTTGTCATTTTTCAAGCAAAAGTAAAACTTATTTCTCATTTCGAAGCAATTTAAAGAGACATGACAAATACTTAATAAATACTCATTGTTATTATAAAATGTTTACACTGCATTATTTAATATTTATTTCAAATATAATTGTTTCCTTACGTTTATTTTATTTTATAAATGAAATACAAGTATTTGAGAAAAACAAATATTAGCTCAGTTTAATTACTTGAGCTATTTTATAAAAGCGAAAATCTGTCCTTTATTTAAATGCTTGCTCACAGAAAATTTTAGAGTTTTAGAATGGTATATTAAAGATATATTTTACTTCAATTAGGTGATATTAAGTGAGAGATTGTTTCAAAGTAGTGAGTTTAATTGTCATAAAAGAGGCTGAAATTCATTATTTTGATAAATAAAATTGTATACACAGAAAAGTTTAATCTATTTTCTTTTTCTTATTTTGTAAATAGATACACATGATAAGTGTAATGATTTTTGCAGTATTATCTTTCCTTCGCATCAAGAATGATTTTTCTTTATTATTTACACTATTTTTTCTGATAATTTGTAGCACTACAGTACAGTACAAATCAGAGAGAAAGAGGGAATAGTTTATCAAATAAATTTGAAATCCATAAATACCTAGAAAAATAATTTAGTGCTGTTACACATGCTTTTTTTAACAATAATTGTTGATTGTAGTATTTGAAAAATGCAGTGACAAATCAATGAAATTTACAAAAAATATATTGTAAAGAATAAATTTAAATTAACTCAAGAATCACTATTAAATTAATGCAATTTTTTATGAAATAGGGAAAAGTTCTAAATTATTCAAGGACACATATTATTTAATAAAAAATAATAAATAAATCAATGAGTAAATGCTTTTTCTGATATAAAAAACTGTATTCTGTGAACTCTTCTTTCAATTTAAATTTCTAGAAAAAAACCGTTGGAATTATGAAAAATATTCATGTTGAATGTTAAAGATTATATTATCTTAAATGTTTCTTTTGAAAATAATTTTGAATTCTTATCATTATCTTTAAAAATATCTTTAATACTGTACAGTAAGACCCCGTTGAACGCTGTTTCGTTTAGCACTGTTTCGGTTTAGCGCTCTTTTATTTCAACCCAGGAACTCCACGAAATCGCTTGCAGCATACGGGGATTCCCAGAAATATTATGCAGCGATTTTCAAATACATATCCGAAAGAGTGTACTTGTGTTTCTTGTTTGGTGCGGTATTGTACAGATATATTTTTTATTATTGGAAACATTTGTTGACATTATTGTAAGTAGGTATTAATTTACATATTTAATACTATATAACAGTGTCAAATATTTTCATCTTTAGTTTTTACTATGGGTGATAATGAAAAAGAAAAGAAAGCAACCAGAAAAAGCATTTCACTCAAAACTAAAATGGAAGTGATTAGAAGGTTAGATTCTGGTGAACATCAAACTCTAATTAGTGCTTCATTGAATTTGCCAACTTCAACAATAAGGACCATCATGAAGAATAAAGAAAAAATACTGTCATCATCAACTACAACTACGTCAAGCTCTGCAACTAGAATTACCCGTTCTAGAAATAATATCATAGAGGAAATGGAAAAACGACTGTCTATATGGATTGATGACGAAATTGACCGCAATATGCCATTAAGCCAATCTATCATAATGGAAAAAGCTAGAAGAATTTTTAATTACATTCAGGCTGAGACAATTGACACAAGTGAAACTTTCGTTGCTAGTCGAGGATGGTTTTATATATTTAAACATCGAAATAACCTTCACAACATAAAGATTACTGGAGAAGCAGCAAGTGGTGATACAAAAGCGGCGGCTGAATTTCCAGCAATATTAAAAAAAATTAATTGAAGAAGGAAACTATCCTCCAGAATTGGTTTTTAATGTTGATAAAACAGACTTGTTTTGGAAAAGAATGCCGAAACGAACATTTTTATCCCGTGAAGAATAACGATCACCAGGATTTAAAGCTGCAAAAGATCTCTTAACCCTTCTACTAGATGGTAACGGAAGCTGAGATTTTAAATTAAAACCATTACTAATTTACCATTCCAAAAACCCAAGAGATATGAAAGGCATATCTAAATCAACTTTACCTGTAATTTGGGAGTCTAATAAAAAATCATAGATAACTGCGAAAATTTTCCAGGATTGGTTCACTGAACATTTCTGCTCGTCTGTTAAACGTTATCTGGAAAGTAAAAAACTTGAACAAAAAGCACTTCTGTTAATTGATAAAGCTCCAAGCCACCCAAAAAATTTATCAGACTTAACAACATGCTATCCAGTCGAAGTGGTTTCCTTGCCGCCTAACACAACTGCTTTAATTCAACCAATGAACCAAGGCGTTATATCAAATTTTATGGCTTATTACTTGCGGCGAACCTTTAAGAAAATGTTTGAAATAACAGACGGAGAAGAGAACCAGTCCATAAGAGAATTTTGGAAAAACTACAACATCGTGGATGCTGTAGAAAACATAGGTCTTTCTTGGAATGAGGTAACAGAAAGATCTTTGAAAGGAGTATGGAAGAATATTTGGCCGGATTTAAGTAAGAGCGATGACGTTGGACACTCTGTCGATGTGGATGAAATAGTGGAAGAGATAGTGAAATTAACGAAGCAAACCAGTTTTGAAGGGGTAAATTTGGAAGATGTCGAAGAAATAATTCAAGAAGCAGCGGCTAGTCTTTCTAATGATGAGCTCAAGGAATTAATTGAACAAGAAGAAAACAAAAATGTTGACAGCAGTGATTCAGAAGAAGAGCAAAAAGAACTTTCGATGGCGTTTGTAAAAAGGAGTTTGTCTACCATAACTGAAATAATGGATCAATTCATTGAAAATGATCCGAATTTTGATAGGAGCTCAAAAGTATGGTGTGGTGTTAGAGATGCTCTATCAGTTTATGAAGAACTTTTAAGAGAACAACGCAAAAGAAAAAGGCAAACAACATTAGATGATTTTGTCACAAAAAGGCAGAACACTGAAAACGCGGAAGGATAACTAAATATGACTGACTTAGAATTTTACAGTTTTTTTTTAAGAATATTCGTTTTGTTATTTATATTTTGTTTTTTTATTTTTACAAGAAATAATAATGTAATATTAATTTGGGCTTTAAGAAATAAATGTTTGGTTTTATTTTTATTAAAAAAACATGCTTTTTAAATTTAATAACTAACCAATTTCCTAGCCATCTTCCCCTAACCCCAATATTTACATGTAAAGATAGCCTCGTTTAGCGCTGTTTCGCATTACGCTCTACTTTGATGGAACGTATCCCCCGTGTTAAGCGGGGTCTTACTGTATTGGTATTTTTAATGATCCAATAAAGAGATGGTACATGAATATTAAAAGTACTTAAATCTTTTTAAAGATAAACTGAAATAAATTAATATTATATTCAAAAAAGTTTGAAATTAAAATTAAACATAAACATAATTTTTTTTTTTTTATCGTAGGGTTATTTAAGGAACATAGGACTATAAATCACTTAAACGCATTTTTAGAAATAGTTCACTTGTAATTTTACCACATGAGTTAAAAGACAGAGTAAATTCTGCAAAAAGAAGCAATATTAAATTAACTCCTGACTCAAGATTTTCTTTTTGAAGGATTAGGAAAATTTAATGAAATTATATTCTCTAATTAAAAGCCTAATTTCAATTGTCAATCTTTTAAAAACAACATGATTGTTTTGTTGATTTTACAATAAATGTGAAAGAATTTCTTATTTAAAGGGAGAGTCAGAACAAAATTATCTTGCGTCATGTTGGGATTTCTATCGATCTCAAGATAATTTTCTTGTCTTGCCAAAATATATGAAAAGGAAACCTTATTAAATAGAAAAGTATTTTCGATTTCACAATATTATTATTGACTTGCATGATGTAAAACAATTTTTTTATTTTATTCAGTTGCATTTTGAAATGAAATGTGATTCACAAAATGGAATACGAATATAGAAAAGTATTAGAGGTCCCACAGTTTCCATCAGCATGTTACTCAAAATGAAATATAGAC
>JAPDSC010027579.1:0-12521 GCA_026290005.1 Latrodectus geometricus
CCCCACCTAAGCGCTACACGTCATCCGACAAACTATAACGGAATAAAACCTTAATAAATCAGAAGAGGGATAACTCGCGATGCTTCGGAATTCAGGTAGGCGAATTTTAATTGTTTCGTTTTGAAATATGTTTTAACATATTTAGTAACGTATTCTAAAGTAGTGAACGAAATTTAAGAATTATGTGTATAAGTATAAAGTATTTTCTTAATTTCGTTTGCAAAAAGTAATTTCGTTTTTAAAGAAACAATTAGTTTCGTTTTAGGCGAAGTGGAAGTAATAATTTCATTATTGATAGTAAAGTATGGCTTTTTGGGGGAAGGCTAAAAAAGTAGATTTAATAGAATTAGCAACAGAATTAGGGCTCTCAGTACCTGAAAATGCGAAAATAATTGATTTAAAACGTATTATAACGGAACCAGAGACGTATGATGAAGAGTTTAGTAAAAGTTTATTAAGTATAATTATTGAAGATCGAATTGAATCAGAAATAGCCGCCAAAACTTTGGCCGACCGTGAGTATGAACTTGAACGTTTACGTATCGAAAATAGAGTCCAAAATGCAAATATTTCGGATTTAAGTAACAACGATGAAAGTAAAAACGTACACATAGATTTTCGAAAGTTAATGCACGAATATAAAGTGAAAGATGGAGATATAAATTTTTATTTAGTTTTATTTGAACGGCAGGCACGACGTATTGGGTTAAGTGAAGAGAATTGGGTGTCACAATTATTAGGACTGCTCCCTTATGAAATTACGCAACTAATTGCGCGTGAAAACGAAGATAATGCAAATAATTATAAGTATGTAAAATCATTATTGCTTAAGAGATATAAATTAAGTGCTGATAAGTTTAGATTGAAATTTTTAAACCATGTTAAAAATCCAGAAAGTACTTGGAAGGATTATTCATTCGAATTACAAAACTATTTTGAGGAATGGATAACGGGCCTCGAGATTTCAGATTTTAATAGTTTAAAAAATTTAATTGTTACTGAACAATTGAAGAAACAAGTAAATTCAACAACTCATGAACATTTTGTGGATGAATGGCCTAAAATTAATACTCCAGATCAATTAGCGGATAAATTGGATAATTATGATAATGTTCGATCTATTAACAATTATAAATTACGAAACTCGTCAAATTATAATTATCGTAATGAAAAATTTCAGGTAGAAAAGAAATCATTTCCGTTTAGTGAAAATAAAAGTATTCATCGAAAAAAGTCAGTCAGCTCGGATATTCGAAATGAGAAAGGGGAATTTAAATGTTTCAATTGTAATGATTATGGTCATATAGCTCGTGAATGCCCGTTGCCGAAAACATCTGCTTACTGTAAGAAATGTAAAAAGTATGGTCATTCTCAGTGAACGTGTAAATATGAAACCGATGAAAAGCGCGAGGGGAATAATTTATCCGTCAGTCTAAACAATTCTCATTCAAGTGCATCGTTAGCGCCTACGAACTACTTGAAAGATGCTTATATTTATGGGAATAAGGTGATTGCGTTAGTTGATTCAGGAAGTAGTTGTTGCCTTTTAAAAGAAAGTATCGCAATAAAAATGAATCTGAATCTGACACCAGATAGCAGTAAATTATTCGGTTTTGGAAATCAAAATAATCCAGTGACTAACGCTCTTGGAAAAGCTGTAGTAAATATTCGTATAGACGATGTAGTTGGAAAAAGTATTCCTTTATTAATTGTAGAAGATAATTCCCAACCATGCGATTTAATTTTAGGTAGAACATGGTTAGATTTACCATATATTGCTTTTACATGTATTGGGGGTAATCTAAAATTTGGATACTCAAATAAAGACGTTTTCTCTGAAATTCAAGTAGATATTAAGGAAAATGCAATTAAATCAAAAGCATTAAATGATACAGAAATCGAAAGTAAATCAATTAATCTAATTAGAGCGAAAATTGAAAAAACCGAAAATTCGATAGTTAATGGGGCAATTTTAGTCAAAAGTATAGGACAGAATTTCGATTCTATTCTTGAAGTAGTTGACGGTGTAACTGTTGTACCAGTAATAAATAAAAAAGAATTTAACTTAAAAATTAGGAAAGATCAGTGTTTAGGTAGGGGAATGGAAGTAAGTGAGGAAAGCTTATCCCGATCCAATAAAGTTGAAAAAGTTGAAATTATAACAATTAACAAGGATGAAAAAGTTGATGAAAAAGTTGAAATTATAACAATTAACAAGGAGAAGTCTCCTATATTAATGAAAGATATAAATTTCGACAAATCTTTAGATAGTGATAAAAAATTAGAACTTTTGAATTTATTAAATAAGTATCGAGACTGTTTTGCTTTAAACATAAGCGAGTTAGGCTGCACGAATTTATGCAAAATGGACATTAAAGAAGTAGATGGGAGTAAGCCAACTTTTCAAAAACCGTATAAAACCAATTCTGAAGAGAGGAAACACATAAAAGAAATTGTATCCGAATGGAAGAAACATGGAATAGTTACAGATACAAGATCTCCTTACTCCAGTCCTGTATTATTAGTTAAGAAAAAGACCGGGGAACAGCGATTGGTTATTGACTATAGAAAATTAAACTCTCAAACTGTCAAAGATAAATTTCCATTACCCAAAATTGATGACATTTTAGAATGTCTTGGAGGAAGCCAATTTTATACTACTTTGGATTTAGCTAGTGGTTATTTACAGTTACCGTTGACTGAAGAAGCCAAATTGAAAACTGCTTTCATAACTCCAGATGATACAGGTCAATTCGAGCGAATGATCTTTGGATTGGCAAATGCTCCAGCAGAATTCCAAAGACTCATGAATCTTGTTTTGGGTCCATTGTTCAACAAAAAAGTATTGTGTTACTTAGACGATATATTGATTCCAGCTAAAACATGGACCGAAATGATACAGAACCTTACTGAAGTATTTGAGTGCTTAAGAAAAGCCAATTTAACTTTAAAACTACCAAAATGTGAATTTGGAAAGTTACAGACTGAATTTCTTGGTTTCATACTTAGTAAAGATGGTTTGAAACCTGGACCACGTAAAATAGCTGCTATTGAAAAATTTCGTGTTCCTAAAAATACGCATGACATCCAAAGATTTTTAGGACTTACTAGTTTCTTTAGAAGATTTGTTCCTAAGTATTCTCTGAAAGCAGCACCACTATCTGAACTTACGAAAAAAGATGCAAGATTTGTTTGGGAAAAAGAACAAAGTGAGGCTTTCGAACAACTTAAGAGTAATCTCATTAAAGCACCGATTCTCGCTCATTATGATCCTGAAAATGAAACCGAGGTGCATTGTGATGCAAGTTCAATTGGATTGGCCGGAATATTGTTTCAAAGAGATAGTAAAAGGAATTGGAGGATGGTTTATTGCGTTAGTAAGAAAACTACGGAAACTGAACAAAAGTACCATTCGAGTAAATTAGAGTTAATGTCAATTGTGTGGACATTAGAAAGGTTAAGGCAGTTTCTGATAGGAATAAAGTTCACTATCATCACAGATTGTCAAGCAATCGTGTATCTAAACGCTAATAAGTCATCAAATCCTCAGATGGCAAGATGGTTTAACCTTATGCAAGAATATGATTTTGAAATTCGGCATAGGCCAGGTGAACGAATGAAACACGTAGATGCACTAAGCAGAGCAGCTGTTGAAGAGCCAGAAGATACTTTGCACAGTATTATTGAAAGAAAATTTGAAGTTTGTGTTACCTTGACTACAGAAGAACAAGTTTTAATGATGCAAAATTCAGACATGGAACTACGTAAATTAATAGATGTATTCAAGAAGAATGAAGATGACAGGTCCGAATCTGAAAAGAAAATGATTGAAGGAAACGGAATGGTCGAAAGATGCCATAGAACTCTATTAGCTACAATTTCTACAAGTATGGAAGATCCAAAACACAAAGATTGGGACTTGAAAATTAAAGATGCCGAACGGAATTTAAATAATGCAGTTAATAAAACAACCAATAAGACTCCATTTCAAATGCTACATGGTTACTCACCTAGATTTTATGATGGACTAATAAGCAAATTAGCAGATGATGAAGCCAAAGAATGTAAGGATCCTGAAGAAATACGAAAAGAAGCGATTCAAAATATAGAACGTAAGCAGGAAAAGATGAAATCATATTTTGACAAAAAAAGATGTAAAACAATCAACTATGTAAAAGGTGAAATAGTGGTCATGAAGAAAACACCTCAAGCAACAGGCCAACCTTTGAAAACTCAACCAAAATACAGGGGACCACTGATAATTACTCAAATATTACCAGGTGACACTTACAGAGTGACTCAGTTACAAGAAAAGGAAAAAGGACACTTTTTCACAACCACCGCCCATGTAAGTCAACTAAAACCTTGGAGAATTTACCCAGACACAAGTGATTCCAGTGATACTGAAATTGAACTTTGAACTTAATGAACTTTCATTTAAATTAAACATTAAAGAAAATCTGAACTTTTATGATATTTTCTATTGAATATAATGTATAATTTTCTCATTATATGTACTAATTATTTCTTTTCCTTTATAAGTAGGGTAGCAAATGTAAAATTATTATAATTTCTAAACTTTTATTAAATTTGATGTTTAAGAAATAGTAAGTATGTCTGAAGAATTGTTAAGATTTGTAAGTATGTTTATTTTTATTTTGTAATGTTTTAAAGTTTTTGTATGTATTTTTAGTTTATAAATGTCTACAAGTATTGTTTGTATTAATCAGGAGATTAATCGGTCAGTCTGGCCGAATGTTAACATTAAGCTGTAATATTTAAAAAATAAGTGGCCACTAGATGGCAGTAGTTAACATGTCATAAAAAGAGATGTATATGTAGTTGAAAAGAGAGAGAGTGTTTATGAAGGAGCTCGCAATGAAAGAGCTAGATGTCTGTAAATAATTCTACATGTAAATAAATCTGTAAATATTTGTTAAGTACTCCTTCCTTCCCCACCTAAGCGCTACACGTCATCCGACAAACTATAACGGAATAAACGTTAATAATATATATATATATATATTTGAAATGTATGATGGTTACAAATTGTAGTGTAACATAATTTATTATGGTTATTCATACAAAACTGCATAAAATATTAGAAATATGATAAAATTTTTGCTTTGTCATATTTCTTACATTCTATCTCTAGTTTATGTTATCAGTATTAGTCCTCTTAAATTTAAAATGTGTTCCAAATGACTTATAAAACAACATACCAATATTCATGTGATTAAATTGGAGGTTTTGATTAGTGTTCTAGTAATTGAGAAACAGTTTTGAGTTGATAGCATTTATAATAACAAAAATTACAAACAAATAACCCTATTAAATGTAATAAATTCTGAAATCCATTTTCTGAAACTTATTGTTAACCATTTGTCATTAGGTGTCCATACAGCGTTGAAACATGATAGTATAGTAGAGGCTTCTGATCCAGACTATATGATTGTTGAGGGGGAGGCCAGTCGAGTTGCAAAAGAAGCTATCAAAGCTCTGCGGGAATCCAGACGATTATGTGCCAGGGCGGAGGAAGGTGTACCCACCTGGACTGGGCAACATGGAGCATTGAAGTAAGTATTTCTGTAAAATTGGCGTTTTGTAAACTAGAAATCAGACAAATAACTCAGATTATATTTCTTTGTTCGCTGCCTACTCTATCTTGTGGTTAGCATATCTGACTACGCATTTTGAAGGCTTTTGTTCGAATCCCGGCTTGGGCATGGATGTACTTTCTCTATGTTTCTTGTCCTTTCCTAAGATGATGGATGAATGTGGCCTACCTTATAAATGGATTTGTGGTGTGATGTGGGTAATGCTACTTGCCTCCGTGACTTGGTTCACAGGTGCCCATCAATTAACGATAAATGAGTAACAGTTCCGACATTGTTGTGGCAAAGGGTTTGATCACCCAAGTGCTGGCCGTTGGGGGAAAAAAATTCTTTGTTCACCATTATAGGCATGCAGAATTACCTAAGTTAACAACTAATTTTGTGGAAAATCAAAATTTTTTTATTTTTTTTTGTCATAATTTTAAATTTGGTTTACCATGTTTTTAATCTATATTATTATTTGATGAAACCATGGTATATGTATTATAAGCCATTCACGCAAATAGTGTGGCCATTTATGAACCAATATAGTTAATATTAAAGGTGGACAAAGCATGCTTATTTTTTATATCAATGTGATACTCCAGAAGAATCTTCCTAGTAATGTAATAATGTTCCCATACTCAAATTGAATATTTTTGTTAATTTTCCAATAAATATTAATTTTTTTTATGAGAGACATCATTAAGTTTGGAATATTTATATTGGTTTTCTAATATTTTGGGATAGTTAAAAAATAGTGTCCAAGTTTACAGAAATATTGAAAATCAGGAAATGTCAGGAGAATTGTAAAATCATAAGGAATTTAAAAATAAATTATGAATCAAAAATTATTTGTAAGTATAAAATTTGAAAATAAGAGGGTAAACCAATTTAAATGTGAAATATTTAAGATGTGGTATTATTTGTACTTGAACATTTAGTAAATTCATTTTATATTTTAAATTACTTTCATTTATGATTGTTGTTTAATATACTTCAAACTTACATTATTTGTTTTCTTGTTATTCTATTAATATTTTATGATTTATTATATTTTTTATATAAATCTTTATTAAAATCAAGAGTACATTGTACAAAAAACTAAAAAGTTTTCATGTTATTTTAATTTAAATTTAATTCCTATAGAACGAGATTTGGACAAAAGAAAAAGTTGCTGGCAAACAGTTTAACTTCACCTCAGGAAGGAACAAGCAGCACAACATCTTCCAAAAATGCAAAACCTGAACTTACATTCGATGGTAAAAACGAAAGTTCAAATTCTACTCCTTCTTCCTCTGACTTGTTATCTGCTATAAAAAGAAGAAAAGTTGTGTTTGGTACTGATGCCCATAGTGATGATAGTGATCAGGACAGTACACCTACTAAAAAAATCCAGGCAGGAACAGAGCATGACGAACTCCTTGTTGACATAAGGAACTTTGTAGCTTTTGGTGCCACTGTGGATGGACAGGCTAGTACAAAAGAGATTATTGAAGCCTTTAAAACACGGTTACCTGTTCATCAGACTGCCATTTTCAAATCAATGTTGAGTAAAATATGTGATTTCTCACGGTCATCCAGTGGTGAAGGAATTTGGTATCTTAAAAGTGAATTCAGATGATGTACTTGAATGAATCTTCCTCAGTCTGTGATATTTATTTTTTTAAAACGATCATTACATTAAAGATCATAACATTTTTGTTTTAAAGATATAATTTTGATACAATTTCATACATATTTAATGATCATACTCACAAGAGAACTAGAAAAGTAATATTAACAGAATAGAAAATTAAGTATTTACAATACTGAAAAAAAATATTGTTGACACCACTAAATAAAAGATGTAAATCAGATTTTGATATTTTTTCCAAAGATCAAAGTAGTCAGCTTCAAGACTATTTAGTTTAAAAAAACATGGAAACATTTACACTGCCATCATTGGCATATAATATCGCTGCAACACATTTTATAAAATCAGGACTGGTTAACCACTTACATCTTACATGCCTTATTTATTTAAAGAATATTAGCAAAAATAAAATATTGTGTAAAGAATTATCAGAAAGTTTTTTCCATGTACCAAACTAAATTAATAAAAATAGTTCTTAGAACAATGTTACCAATATAAAATTGATAATCAAAAGTGTTTATTATTTTAAGCTTTTCTATTATTAATCTCAAAGAGTATTTTTAAAGAAAAAAAATGTATTCTCATGCCCAATATTTGGTTTCATAAAACATCAACAAATATTCAAATTATAAAGAAAAGTTGATAAAAGTTTTGGGAATAAAATTTCGACTTCATTTAACACATTCAAGTAATTACATTATACTTGAATTTGCTTATGAATTATAACTATGTGAAGAAATAAGGAAATTATAAAAAATTCATCCAATAACAAATGTAAAACAAAACGAATTAACTCATCATTATTTCACTAAAGATATATATATTACTAAATAAGACAAGTTTAATACAAAAAATCATTGATTAATGTAATTTAATGTTTATAAAATAGATCAGTTGGTATGATCACTAAATGGCAACATTAAATCACAACTTTGATGACATACTTTTTCCTTACAGAAATGTTTGATGGAAAAATATGCAAGCACTCACAAAACTTTATAGCGTATACAATATATATATCATTCAGCACAGAACACTTCAACATTTTGTAATGAAACACAGTACCAAAACAATATCTCTGCTAAATAATATTCATTACACGTAAATCCTGGAAAGCCCCCTTAAAATTTTTTTATTATAATCTGAATATTTTATTTTCCTAAATATATACTAAGTAATATAGCTTCGTATCAAAAACATTAACCAAGATACAGAAAATTCTACATAAATTATTAATTATCTTTACATTATTGATTTGTATAGGTAAAATTAAAAGTTTACTTCTTCAGTGAAATCGTTTTGTATTTAAAAAAAGAATATAAATTGTGATTGTTTATTCTTTCTTACAATTAAGAAGAATATACAAAACCATCATATTCAAAATAAGTAAAGTATAATGGACTAAATACATTAAAAAGTCAGGTGAAATAAACAATATAAATTGATGAGTATATAATATATACTCTAAAATTTTCACCATTAAATACATGTCGTTAGGAATCTTTCATATTATTGTATTATAAATTTAAATTATACTTAGGGATCCATAAATTTTAGATGATGGGAAACAGACCGTCAATTCAAGCAGAGGACTTGTTTAATTTTAAACTAGAAAAGTAATTACATTCATGACCTAAAGTTATGGTGTCAAACAAAGACGGAGAAGATTTTTTAAAAAACCAATGACCTTTGAGAATTTATATACTAAGTTCAAACAATGCATTAAAATAATTATATAACTATTAAAAAAATCTTAATGTATAACTAACAATATTTGTAATAAGAAATACTAGAAATATTGAATTTATTTACAAGAAATATCCTTAAATGTAAAATTCAGCTGCAATTTGGAATGCTAAATTTGAATTGATGTATTCCTTTACCTAATACATCGGGCCGCGGTGGACTGGTTCTCTAGGGCATCGTTCTCGTTGCCAGAAGGTGGCGAGTTCGAATCCTGGCTTATCCGAAGAGCCGACGTGTTCACTAATGGCGACTGTGGCACGTAAAATATGTCGTAGTCCTTCCAAACTAATAACTTTTGGGGTGTTAGGAACCAGGCCTTGGATCTAGCCTGGCTTCCTATCACTAAATTGGAAAACTCAGAGAGTGTTGCCATCTATGAATCAAAGTCGTACTTCGTAGGGAGGGAGTGCTCTGTTCAAAAACGGTAGACGCCATTTCTGACTTCATTCGCCAAGTGTTTTAAGTAACAACAACAACCTAATTCATCAGCAGAAAAATGTTCGATACATTAAATGTATCTTATATTTTTTGTAGGTGATAAATCATTGGGAATTATATTAGTGGTGCAATAAGAACAAGGTTTGGTTTACAGTTTTCTGCTAATACATGGGTCCATTTGACTGGACCCAATTTAGACAATAGGCAATGAAGTGTCATGTTACCCATTACGCCTTGACAATGCTTTTCCATATAAAAGCATTTTTTCTCAAGGGAGTATAGTAGTCATTCTACCAGAGTGCTTCGGCCTGTTTGCCTACAAAAGAACGCAGCAATTGGCATGGAGACATCACTAATAGACAGTGAAAGTGTAGGAAAATGTTTCTTGTTGCCATGAGTCAACAATCACTTTTGTTCACTTGATGGTAGATCCATGTATAGTTTCAGCCACTTGAAGAAGGCGGCTGTTTAACAACAGTGTGAAAAATAATAATTTGCATTTGAATAATAATTTTCAGCTTGAGACTTATACAGTGCTCTAAGATATAATTTCTGCAGAAGTTATACCCGAAAATAAATGTTATCTTCTCAATATTGTCTTGTACAGCCCTTAGTCCAAACAGTAATCAATACGTTTAAACGTTATTATATTAGAATAATGATGACTAAGACTACCAAAGAGCCTTAATTTACAGTCCAGAGTGGGCCTTTGCCCGCCGCATTCTATGTCTTCAGACAGCTCTGTCCCTCACTTTTATTTTCTAGTTGAAAGTTTTTAGATCCACCAGGACATCATCCACCCTTTTTTTCTGAAGTCTATCTTTTGGAATATTACACAAGGGTTGCCAGTGCAAGATCTTTGCTGTTTGCTTGTTGGGCAAGCTCTCAATGTATGCAAACCATGAGTCTCTTTGCCTTGATGAATTTGACTATATTTTTATCTATAGTAAGAACCTCATTATTAGTTCTTATTCTTCAACTATCACCACTTAATCGTATAGGGCTCTAAATCTTTTTACGCATTTTTTTTTATTCAAAAATTTGTAATTATTTGTATCTTTTTGTATCAGATTTCAAGTTTAACACTCATAAGTTATCAAGGGACAGATAAAATGATTTTATATATTTCGAAGAAATAACTGAAGATATCCCACTGACGAAATGGACTAAGCTCGAAAGTCAAAAATGAAGATATTAAATGAATTGATAGGCTCTTATGCTCAGTACTTCTGCTAAATGAATGATCTACTGAGTAACAATGAAAGTGAAAAATCAGTTAATAAAAAAGATCTTATTTATATTATTAAAAAATGAATTCTGTATATCTACATATTGTTGATTTATATGTAAAAATGAAATTTCAATAAAGAAAGCACATGGAACAATCGAGAAAGACAACACATACAGAATGTGATAGAAATCAAGAAAAGAAAAAAAGATCGAGAAATTTTCAACAAAATTATAAAGTAAATTGACGTGTAAAATTTGCAACAAAGTATAAAACTTTAAACTTTGTTGCAGATTTTACACGTCCCCCTGTTTTCGAACATTCAATATACATTGTGCCACAAAACCCAACCAACCAATCGAACATTCAATATTTGCACATTCTTTCCGTAGCGAATTATGTGTAAAACTCAAGGACTGCTTGTAATCTAACAATCAGTCACTTTTTTGTATTAAAATGAATAAAACAACTTCGATTTTAGAGATTTGTTGAGGAAAAAAGAGACATACATTATGTAAAATTTGTAAAGGAAAAAAAGTAGATAACTCAATAAAATAAAACCAAATTACTTAGAAGAAAGAAAAGAAATTCTCGATACTGCATCCAAACAATAGACAAAAGAGAACTCGTAACATTAAAATTTTTCCGAGAAAAAATTAGGTTTTGTAGGAATTAAAATGCGATTAAAGAGAGAATACCATATGAAATCTCATGAATTTTATTTTATGATGGTCCCCAATTTTTACTAGAAATTAAATATCTTATCAAAGTAAAATTTAATTGGAGGAAGAGAAGTTAAAAACTTTCTAAATGACAACAATCGTATCAATTCTACAATTCTTACGTAAAGAACAATTAGTAAATTTAATTTATGTCTGATCGATTGGTTGAATGACTTGAAATTGGATTATAAACTTTTTGTTTGTGTTCTTTTTCAACTCCCTATTTCTGTTGTTAGCTAGTTTCTTAATTTTGAACTACTATCATAGCACGAAATCGAAACTACTAGAATTTTTCGTTCCAAACAACACTAGCCAAGGAGGCCTTATGAACAAATGCACTTGATGAAAATGAAACTTCTCACTAATACAGTAGTAGTATTCTTAAAAACGATCGCAAATCAGAACACTCTGATTTCGAGACTATAAATAATGTTTACAAAAAGAACAGTTCGATAAGATTGATATGTGTGTGTGTGTGTAAAATTGTGTCGTCCATTTTTGACTCCACAGCAGATTTTTTGAAGCAGCTGGAAAATAATTATTACATTACAGCTGCTTCAACGAGCATTATATATGAGGACATCTTTTCCTTATCAAGTTTTATTTATGCCTAAATTTAATTTCAAGTTTCATATACTGCATTGTTTTTTTAAGTGATTTCTATGTTAGATTTTTTTTTTTTTTAAGAATTTTATTCAATAAAAGAGCTTTAATATTAAATGAATGTTGGTATATTCTTTCTATTTTTCCCCTTCTCTCTTTAGTTTACATAATAAAATTTTATTGAAATATGTATATTGTTTCATATAGAGAGAGGGATAGTGATAATCACAGAACCGAGACCTATAATTTGAAGTGGATTCTACTATTTTACTACAACGAACATCGTAATACATGAGAATCGAACCCACGAGCAGTCAAAACGAATGTCAAATCATTTATTATTCAGTTGCTCCAGCTAGGCTTCTTTTATATATATATATATATATATATATATATATATATATATATATATATATATATATATTTTAGTTTGGGGAAAAAGAAATCCATTATTTTTACGTGAACTTTATGTAACTTCTTTTGGATTCGCTTTGTAAAAAGGTTTAAAACAGCTTTCATGTAGATTTTTAGGTCTTGCGCGTTACGACTGCTGA
>JAPDSC010027587.1:1202-11477 GCA_026290005.1 Latrodectus geometricus
GATAGCAAATTGAAATACAAAAGTTGACGAAGATTAGTATTTCTATATTTTTAGGACGTTTTATCTAAGGCTTAAATATTTAAGACAAAACCTGTTAATTCCGTCTTTATTTATACTGTTGATATTTATTTATAAATCAATTAGCTTTTTTTTATTGTTACTATTTATTGTTGTCCTTTTTTTCAGGTTATATGCCATTGGTGCGAAAGAAAATATAACTCCTGACCAACAAATAACATTGTATCGAGATTATTTCCTCATCATCTGCAGAAAAGTTGTTTCACCCTCGAACAATAAATATTTCGATGATATTTGTGTTAAAAGTGAAATTGAAATCATTTGAGTTCTTTCTCCTTGCTAATCTTTGGAAGAAAAAGTTGACATCCTGGTGATTTCTTATTCTTAAATGGATCTATATCATTTCTGGGTTGGATCTATATCAATTTTTAAAAGTTTGATCTTTATAATGCTCGAATATAAATTAAAATATAATTCCTGTTCTTGATTATGTTTAATATAAACTAAAATATAATTTTTGTTCTTGATAATGTTTGAATAGAAACTGTAATATAATTCTTGTTGTCGATAATGTTCGAATGTAATCTGGAATATAATTTTTGTTCTTGATAATGTTTGAATATAAATTTAAATATTATTCCTGTTCTTGATTATGTTCGAATGTAAACTAAAATTGACTTCTTGTTCTTGATAATGTTCGAATAGAAACTGAAATATAATTCTTGTTGCTAATAATGTTAAAATATAAACTAAAATATAACTCTTGTTTGTTGATAATGCTCGAATATAAACTGGAATACAATTTTTGTTCTTCATAATGTTTGAATGTAAATTGAAATATAATTTTTGTTCTTGGTAGTGTTCGAATGTAAACTAAAATTGACTACTTGTTCTTGATGGTGTTCGAATATAAACTGAAATACAATTCTTGCTGATGATAATATTCGAATATAAACTAAAATATAATTCTTGTTGTTGAGAATGTTCGAATATAAACTGGAATATAATTTTTGTTCTTGACAGTGTTTAAATGTAAACTGAAATATATGATTCTTTTCTTGATAATCCTGAAAGACAGATTTTTTTACTAAAAACTTCTGTGTTTTTATATAGTTTTTATTAAAATTCTTCCTTTCAGGATAATCAAGAATCTACAGCAGAAACTTTTTTAATTTATTAAATAAATCCTATACCTATGCATCGCATTCTCATTAATAAGATAATATTAAGCAAAATGTTTCATCAATATACTCACAATATTAAAACTTTTAAAATTTTATATCTGAAGAAAATGAACATAATTAACATTGTTTTTTTTTTTTTTTTTTTTTTTAGGTACACTATAAATAATAGTTTAATTTGAGATATTAGGATAAATATAAATATTTTAGAACGAATTCAATATTCTAACAATAGATCAAAATTTGTAGATTGATTAAAAATTTAAATATTATCTTAGATTGATTCTAAATCTGATCAACTTCTTAAAAATTAAATGATTTATTTATTACGTCATTCGCAATGATTCGATTGCAATGATTTTGAAAATTTCCCTTTTTTATCGATTGTATTGATCAAATATTTTTTCAACAAAATTTCTCAAATAAATCTTACAAAATTATATTTTGTTATTATGTTAAGTATTAATAGTAGAATATTAAATAAATTATCAGAAATAAATTTCTTAATGCAATAAAAGTGACATTATTAACTATCTTCTGAATTAACACAATTTATCAGTAAATTTATTAATATATACATGTATATATATTAACAAATTTATGGTTTTATTTAATTTTATATGGATTTATATAAATCCCCATTTTTAGCTTGTTTAAATGTTATTATGCACGTTTATTTTCTTTATTAGTGATATAATTAGCATTATCTTAATATATATAACTTAAAAATAAAATTTATTTATTTTGTTTATAAATACACTTTTTTTATTTATAACTGCAATATATGAAGATAATTGTTTATTTTATTGTGTAACATTCTTAAATTGATGAACTGACAGTCATTTTCTTACATGATATTATATTCAAGAAGAAAAATATATGTATGTGTTTTACGTGTACTTTGTGTGCAAAATACTTAAAAAGTAAATAAATATATAAATATAAAAAGAAAATGTCTGAATTTGTTTTTATCATCTGATGAAAATATTTGTACATAACTGTTAGGCAATCGAATAATAAGTTGTAAATAATTCTAATTAAATGCTTTTTAACATGACTTTTATGTAACTTTATTTTTGAAGGAAAAGAAAATGACTGCAATTGCCTTTATGATCATAAACATAAGGTTTTTATTTTTGGCTAATTCAAAAAAAATATCAGATACATTTTTATTATCAATAAATGGAGCACTTTTTTTCATGATTTTTTTGGTACTTCAATTCACTTAAAAAAGGAAAAGAATTATTTATTTTTAATAAAATAAACTGGATTAAAATAATTTTCTATTTTTATTTTCCAATTCTTGATAGTATACCAGGAATAGTAAAATGTCAAGCAGGGACGTTTACAGAAGTGAATTCAGGGAATGGAGCTATATAAGGCTTTACATGAGGAAGTATAATAATAAGGTGTGTTTTACATAAGCATAAACATATTAAGTTTTAGTTTCGGTAGTTCAAAAAATATCAGATAGAATTTGTAAATGAAACGTTTTTCCATGATTTTTTGTAACTTCAATCCAATGCAAAAATTAAATTAATTGAGTAGAATTTTCATAAAATGAAATTTAGTAAAAGAAAATTTCATTTTTATTTTACTATTCATGGGAAGCTTTCTTTATATGTGCGAAAAAATTAATTTCTGATTGTCGAGCAGGGACGTCCACAGAAGTGAATATATGGCGGCTCTCCCACGGGAAATGGAAAATAGAATATTTAAAAAACATTTTTAGAAGATGTGATTTTTAACATTAACTAAAACTTCTATAATCATAATAATTACCAAATCTTACAGTTGTTTTTACTTGACGTGAATTCCCTTTTGTTGTGGTTTCCTGAGAAATATTTTTTACGAGAAACGTAGAAATAGTTGTCGGCCATTTTGTTGGTAAACACATTTATTTAATTTTTTTAATCGAAATTTATTTGATAAAAAAGAAGATTAAATTTATGAACCAAATATTAAATAAAGGTATAAAAAACATATTACTTTTTTTTGCTTCAACATACTAAAAATGCTGTCTTACAAGACTCATGGCTAATGATTACAATATCAAAATATAAGATTTCTTTTTGAAATTTTGAGTGCATCTTTCAAAGTTTATTTTTAAATGAAAGCTATTCCTACACTTTCTATAAATCTCATGGTTTTTAAGGATGAACTATTCACTGAGAGTTGAAAATTTCCTATGCAAGTTAAGAAATCGTTGGTATGTTTTATTCTTCTTTTGTCGTGTTTGTTTTGTGCTCAACCATTTTAAATTCGGCGGCTATTTTCGTTTGGTATTACCAATTTTCAAGTCGCCAAACGTAAGCAATTTCGCACCAATTCACCTCCATATTATAGAAGATTAATCATATAAAATAAATTTTAAAAGTCAAATCTTGACTTAGTGTAAGGAAAATCTTTAGATGTTCATAGTAAAAGTGGAAATAGAAATTAGAAAAAGAGATAAGTGTCACATTTTTTATTTATTTTAAACGTGATATTTAAAGTGATCATTTTGCTAAATATTGTGCTTAAAGTAAGTGATAAATAATTTTCCAAAGAAAAATATTTTTAAATAAGTTTCCTTTTTCACCTGCTATCAATGAGTTTTATTTGTTTTGACTTACTTACCGATTACAATTAAATATTTTCTACTATTTCACAATTTTATTTCCTGAGAATAATTCAAACACTTACTTCAATAAAAATTGTAATAGGATAATCTTTATTTTAATGCTTCTAAGCAACCCTAGACTTTGTAGATTTATAATAGCTTCTACAAATAAAAGAAGCTGTGTCTGTTGAGAATCTAAGTTCTAATTGAAACTTATATTTTTTCTGGCTTCCAAAAAAATTGCTTTTATTTTGGCTTTTCTACAAGTTATAAAACTACCTTTTTAACAAAGTGAATAAAAAGTTATGTATAACTGAGAACTTTCCCTTAGTTTTAATAATATATTTAAATTTCTTTCCAAGAGTAATTCCTTTTTTAGAAATCTTTTTCTTTCGTAAAACAAATATCAAATTATAGAGTTTAAACACTGCCTTTTTATATATATTTAAAAAGCAAATACTTTTTATAACGGTTTCCAGTAATTAGAATATCTTAACATTTCATGCATAGCTTTTCTGACCCCCAAACACAATATGATTGAGAGAAAAATTCTCCATACAAAATATCTAAGTTTTTCACTCCCCCAGAAAAGAAGAAGACAAAAAGCGTTGCTTAAGAAAATGTAAATTAAAAAAGAAAACATTAAATTTGGAGTATAGAATATTATTAACCTTAGTTCGATGGGGGAAAAAAAACCATTATGTCTGTTTTTTTTTATTTTATGTAAAGTTGTGTCTATGCAGTAATTTATAATGATTCTAAAAAAGAGCAGATTATTCTTCCTATGTATAAAGAAGGATACCTTAACTAAACTTGAAAAAAAGCATGATTATTTGACTCTCATAAATATTAATATAAAGATCCCGCCTTCCTAGAGTTGATAAAGGAAACTAGACAAAGAAAACAAGAATTAACTTTTTCCTGGGTAACGGAAAGTTGGGCTAAAGTTTTGAGTAGTTCAAAGGGAGATGTCAGATCCCAGTATAATAAAATCACTAAGATTGCCTATTTAAATAGCCACTTGGGCATTTTTTTTTCTACTTATCCAAAGACAACTGTAATTTAGAAGATACAAGAAAGATGATGAAAGAATTCACTAAGATGAAAAAACTGTAGAAGACCGCCACCAAGATGATTACGCACATGATTGAAGATTACTGAGAGAAAAAGAGACTGTTTCAGATTACATTAAAATATGTTATAAGAAAGAAGTTCCTAAAATACCTGGTTACTAAAATTTTAATGATTACATATGAATACTATTTTACTCATTGAAACCGGGTAATAAATTGGTATCAATGCTTAAACTAGATCTACACTACCTTTTCCACTTTCTGAAAAAGTATGCTTGTTTTAATTTAAAAGTTTTCATTTTATAACACAATCCTCATTGTTATTAATTGAATAATTAATATTATTTTTTATTAGGTAGTATCATGTGACGATGGAATAAATTACAATTGCGAACAAAAATTTATTATAAATAAGATAAGAATTCCTCAATTTATATTTAGAACAAAAATTTTTAATGTTTAGTTAATTCACAAAGGAACAAGATTTTTGGTTTCGAAAATAGACATTTCTTGTAATTTTTAGTTGAAATCAATTTTTAAAATATTAATTCTGAAAATATATATATTATTGATATTTTTTGTAAAAACCATTGAATAATTCACAAATTATAAAAATTGGTTTTAAATTATCACATTAGAACCTAGAAAATATCAACAACAACATGCTAGCATTTAACATGTAACAAACAAGCAAAATATTATATTTGCAAATTTGCTTAATGTAAAATAGCGTATATTTTAAAAAATTGTAAATTGTTTTTCTAATATTGATTTATAAAGAGTGTAGCAAATGGGGTCAATATGTTCTTCAGTCTAATGTAAATTAATTTTAATTGCACACTGTATTTGTAGCATTTGATCCTACTCTACTAGAATATCATGGCTCGGTAATAATATTACCAGCTCAGGTACTATTCCCGTCACATTACTGTGATTCAAAATTATTATTTGGTTGGCTGTGTAACTTCCATCGGCAGAAATAACGAAAACCGCACTGTTATTGTTTTTGAGATTTGTTTTGTGGAGAACACGCGAATGTTAATGTTGCCTGTGTAATCTATAATCATTGAGCATGTATTTCTAAAAACTTAATTAACTGAATAAAGCATTTTTTATCAATACTGACACATTGTTTGATTCTCCGCAATTGTATCAACATATTTAAAATGGATCAAAATACTCGTCGCTTAGAAGTGGTATGTAACTTTTTTATTGCATTGAAAGGATAAAAAATTAAGATATTTTTTTTGCCTTATCGTATTTAATTAGTGCTTGTTTAGTGTGTTTATTTTTAAATTCTTATTTTTTAGCTACCATCCAATATTGATGATGAAACATGCCGCACGTTTATTCTAAAAGATGAAGATCACACTCTTGGAAATGCATTGCGTTATATTATCACTAACAAGTGCGTAATATTTTGTATTGCTACTCAATAACATCGTAATTATTTTTGCTAATATATAAAAATATAGGGAGAATTCTTTATAAGCATTGTCAGTTTTTTTTTTTTTTTTTATCTTGCATTTTATAAATATAAATATTGATTGAATTTTCAAGTAAGAAGAAAATAGTAGGATAATTTTATGTGGTTGCATATAATAAAATAGTTATTTAATAGGATTTTAATCAATAAAATTATCAATTTTACCATGTTCACATCTGCAAACATAATATTCTTTCAACGATTCTTAATATAAAATATTTGCGGTCTTTCAGTACTACATTTTAGAAATAGGTTAACTTCTAATTCTATCGAAACAAACCTTTTAAAGCCATAAAAATTTGTTAATTATAAAAAATATTGGTGGAAAGGAAATTTTTTTTATTATAAATAAGTTAAATAACGATGTGTTCTGAGAAAAAAATTTGCAAGTTGAAATTTTGTACAGAAAATTTATTTGTCATAATATTTAATTTTGAGTTACTAAAAAATATCTCATGTTAAAATAACTATATTCACAAATTACTGGGAAATAAATAAACTATTTTTAATAACATAATCCTTCCTTGTTAAGTATTCTAGGCAGCAATATTGAGGTAGAATGAAATAAAGTTTTATGATTGAAGAAGCCATAATTCCCATTCCTATTGTTATTTTTTTAAATTTAATATTTACATGTCATAAAGATAATTATCTTAGTAACTGATAGCATGATTTATCTTAAGAAGTTGGTATGCTTTTAGTTTTGAAATAAAAAATTCCGGAGTTAAACTGAACAATATAAATTTTAATTATGTTATGGGTTGTGACTGGTATTAAATTTGTTTTAAGATTTCTATGAATAAAATTTTAACCTAAGTTTATTTGTTAATTCTTTAAAATAAATATTTCTCTTTTCCATTTATTAAACAGTAGACATTTTTTAAGAATTTTTTCCCAACTGCATTGGTATTTTGATAAAAATTTTTAGTAGTAAATCAGATTTTATTTTCATTTGAAAATAAACTCCCATTCCAATGTCCTGTATCAAACTGAAAATTCTTTGTCACAACCTTAACTGATTTTCTAAATATTGTGTGAAGCATTTTATAAAATCTCATTTTTTGTGATTGCTGTTTAAAAACTTTGAAGAAAAATTATTTCACTTGAGGATGGGTATAAATTTCCTCTAAAAAATTCATCTTCTTCTTCTTCTTTCTTATCTTCCAAAGTCAGACAAGATCTAGAATTCCATTGACTCTTAAAAAGTCCAGCACAAGAAGGGGAGTTGCATAGAGGTCCTCCCTAGAGAGGCCCATACAATCCAAAGTGTGCTGTGGCGAAGCCTCGGGAACACCGCACTTTGTGCAGGAGTCGTATTTCTTACCATTATGCTCAGCTAAAATCAGTTGGTGAATGGAGCCAAGACAGTCAAAATTTTTTACCTTTTGGTGCTCCAGTCTATTGACTAACAGAAGCTGCATATTACCTCCTCATGAATTCAATGAAAAAATTCATTCCAATATTCAATAAAAAAAAAAATATGCCAAGTCAAAAATTTTCCTTTAAAAAAAATGTAAAAATTTCTTTTTGTATCAAGATTGTAAGGGAAATTAGAAATATTACTAATATACATTTTTTAAATTCATCTATTCTCAATTCATAAAATAAAAATCAAACGTTATAAATTTTTTATTAAGTTACTGTTTGCCAAGTAAAACTTCTAATAAGTTATTTGTTTAGATTTAGAATGAAATTTTAAAAAAGTTTTACACTCTGTAAAGTTTAACATATATAAGTAAATTTTTTTCTTTGAATTGTTAATTGAAATTGAGAAGGCCTTTGTAATCCCTAATATCTTGTTGCATAAGTAAACATATGTTTATTTTTCCTCCTATGGTTGATAATTATAAAGTGCTTTTATAATATATTTATTACTTTTTTGTATATATAATATCAGTTATATTATTGGTCTTTTATGTTGAAAGCTATTTGTGCTTAAAATAAATTATAGATTAGAATATTTTTATAATTAATTTCATAGTAGCACTACACAGGTACTTGATCATTGAAATAATCATGAATTTGACAAAATATTGTCATTCATTGTATACAAGAGTGGTGTTATTTTATTATAACTAATTATCCATTTTTTTATTTTCTAATATTTATTGTAAATTTAGTTTTGTTGCTTTATCTTGGGAATCATTTTTCTAAAGATCTCTTTCAGTTTTTTTATGATAGAAAATATCTTAAATCATGATATTAGAAAGGAAAAGCCAGTTTTAGTTGA
Organism: Latrodectus geometricus; assembly: GCA_026290005.1. Classification (NCBI taxonomy): domain Eukaryota; kingdom Metazoa; phylum Arthropoda; class Arachnida; order Araneae; family Theridiidae; genus Latrodectus; species Latrodectus geometricus. Next base: position 9,793 of record JAPDSC010027587.1, read on the forward strand.
TGAGAAAATTGTACCAACATGTAGGATTTTTCTGTCAAATTCTAGCCATTTTGTGAGTTCTAATTGATTAAATCATACTTATTGATGCAATTGTTAAATTATCTACATTATTAATTAATTAAATGTACCAAAATAGGTTATTTCTTATTTTTCCAGTATACACACAGAAACGGATTTTCATTCTTCAATATTTTTCAGTTAACATGGAATTTAATTGCAATTTTAAGGGCTGTACTTCTAGCTCTTCCATCTAGTGGGATACAGAAAAGACTAACAAAATTTATATTTCTGTTTTCTTAGTTTCAATAAATCAAAAGTTTAAAGGGTAAAATCCTATGAGCCTACTCAGGTTTGGCACAATTTCCAATTTTTGTGCCAAGTGCTGCTCACCAACCTAAATTAAGTTGTTTTGTGCAATATTCATTTTTCAAGTTTTGTTCACAATCATACTTGAACTTTGAAGATTACAATTTCATGCTATTTTAAATTTCAAATGCCAAAATTTTAAATATTTCATTATAATTACTAGAAACTAATTTTGCAAAGATTACATATTAAAAACAAATATAAACTAAATATCACTGTCTATAGCAAGTGAACATTGGTCAATAAAGCTAAATCTATAATGTAAATAACAGATATTTTTTTTAAAAATTCTGATTTTATTAATCAGGTTATGGCGCCCACATTAAAAAGACATCAATGAAAATGGAAACTTAGCTCTGGAAAGAACAAGTTATAAAGATAAATAAATAACACATTTTTATGAAAATTTAGATTTTAATTAAACAGGCATTAGCACTCACCTTAAAAAAACATCAGTGAAAATGGAATCTAGCCTAGGGGAGAACTGGGCAATTAAAATAAATTAATAACATAAAAAAATACATTTTTAAAGGAAAAAAACTAAAATTTCTAATTACATTAATATTAAACATACTTTTTAATGAAATTTTGAGTTTAAGCTTCAAAATTGACATTATATCTAAATGTGTGTTAAGTAATTCTAAATGCTCAGAGTAAATTACATAAATTATGTACAATAACAAGTTTCATCAAATAATTCATTAAGTAACCAAATCATTTCTTGCAAAAAAACATACATTCAATTTATTACTATCCATTCGTTCTATTTCCTTCACAGTAATTCAAATTTTCTTAAATTGCAACTATACATTCCAGCCCAGTAAAACAATTTGTTGTATTCATCGCCAAGGAGGCTTCTAGGACTTAGTTTAAAATTGTAAAACTTTAAATGGCTAAGTTCTAAATATTGAAGTTTTCATTTTTTTTTATTTGAAATAATGTTAATGCTATGTAAGTATTTTGATTATGTAACTAAATAAGAATATCTTTTAAGTAAAATAGAAATTGGCCAAAAAATTGGAAATCATGCCAAATTCTCTCCATTTGTAGAATTTTACCAAATTAGTAAAAATGGTTTTAATACATATTTTAAAATTAAATAAGATATTGATAAGTATAAAAGTAATTAATGCATGAAAATTTCATTCTAGATGCAACTGCTGAATCTAATTGAATTGATGCATACAAGATAGTATTATAATGTCATAACAATATTTTCCAAATACTAATTTGCAGATTCTTTTTATGCAGCATGAATTCTAATAAAAATTTCAGGGCTCGGAGTTGTCCTGATATTCCTGAAATTCCTGATTTTTTAA